>JABWIB010002248.1:6703-17654 GCA_016617825.1 Platyplectrum ornatum | reverse complement strand
GTCGGCTTGGCCCCCCGGGCCAAAATTTGCCAGCCTGCCCCTGCCACATAAGAAAACAATTTTGTTTTTTATTCATAAACTTCTGTCAGACGTAGGATCGCTAGAACTCAGCAGTAACAGGATCCATTCTGCAATAGATAAATAAACATTTAGCCTTCCTAAGCATATCATAGCACTAGGGATATCAAATCTGAGTTAGAGGATATTCTGCATGCTGACTTCAAATAGTTTTCTGATCTGGTGTAGATGCATTTGGACTGAATGCAAAGTGTGTACGGAATGCTCTCTGCTATAGAAGAGCAGTTAATTTCATAATACACTTAAACAACAAAGACACAATGTTCATCGGTACTAAAAATGTTTGAATCTAACCAACTGAATGAGACCTATAACACACACAGTACAACAGCCAAATGTGGGAGATCTTTATGTCCCACCCTGTATATCGCTCCCCTCCCTTCCCCCCCCTGACGCCTTAAGTGACTGCCCAAGATTGTCTAATGGTTGTGCTTGTTGCCACAAGTTTCTCCTACTCGTCTGGATCTTGTAGTTCAGGCATAGCTTCCTCCTTTGGGTTTCTATAAAATAATTAAAAAATGAAATCCCTGATTTAATAAATAACGATATTGCATTTTTGGGCCAGTTATGCCTAATTTGCATACAAAGTAATTTTATTTGTGAATAAAATCTATTTGCATGAATTTCAATTGTATCTCTTCAAGTCTAAGGGAAATTTTATAAATTCAGTCAAACTGAAAAAAATACACTAATATTACTGCACTACAGGCTGCAGGAAGCCCAGGCTGCCAATAAAAGCTTGGGCATGCTTGCACTTGAGTGCCATGTCAGGCTGGTAAGTGGGGAACCTGTGCCCACAGTTGAAACAAATATCAAAGTGCAACTGGAGCAAAAGATTTGGAGGACTACAAGTGAACCACTGCTACAAATTTCCGATGGGTGCACAATAAGGCCATTGCTGCATCTTTACGGTGCTTTGGCTAGACAAAGTACCATATTTACTGTGAGATGCTTTTATGAAGCGATTTCAAATAGATAGTTAAAGGCCGTCAGTTTGATCACTTAGAAACCAACAGACCTTGTTGTCTAAATAAAAAAAAGCGTGAAGCCCCCCCCAGCCCCATTAACCATGTGTAGTTTTAGAACTACAAGTGCCAGCATGAACATGTGTACCAGGCCATGATGGCACCAGGTGCTAGCATGACCTGTCTGAAAAATCTCTTCTAACATCTAACTATGTGACCTATCTTCTAAAAATCTAAAAATACATTTACATGGTTTAAAAAAATTGTAATAATAAAAAGAATGAATGACTTACCATTCATAAGATCTGCTGCCTCCGATGTGCTCTTCAGATCCTTATTGGCGAAATTGCAGTAAAATTCTACAATGACAAATGTTGTTACTGTAACTATAGTAAATTCGGTAGTTTGTATTTTTTTTACAGAAAAATAGTAAATTTGCAGTTTTAAAAAGCACCCGAAGCTGCCCCTTAGTACATCTTGACCCAAGAAATGGACTAACAGAGGACACCCAATAGCGAAATCTACCCAGTCCCTGACAGAAGTTTCATTGGAAGGCGTGGAATGCATTCTGATCAGTCAGCATACCTCCCAACATTTATAGTGCCGCCAGCTCTACCTGACTTCACCCAAGTGCCATACCGACTCTGCCCAAGCCCCACCATGATTTCCACTCCGTTTGTGTGACAAAATTTTATATTTCAATAAAAATATTGAAATATAAAATTGGGCCAAACTGCTAGACCAGGCTTGTCCAACCTGCGGCCCTCCAGGTGTTGCAAAACTACAAGTCCCAGCATGCTTTGTCAGGAATAAACTGTCTAAGCAGTTAAAGCATGATGGGAATTGTAGTTTTGCAACACCTGGAGGGCCGCAGGTTGGACAAGCCTGTGCTAGACGGACGGGACAGCAAGACAGTCACCCAATGGCATGACTGTCCTGCTGAAATTGGGACATTTAGGAGTTAACATAGTTTCATAAACATGCATTATGTAAGCAAGTGGATGCAATGCAGAACAAGCACCCAGAGGTCCCGGAAAATCCATACGTTTGGAACTGATCCCAAATAACTTGTTCCTGTGGTTAAGCAATGTGATGTTTATATACCTCCTAGAGAGAGGGAGCTGATAAGAAGCATACAGTGCTTACCTCACCCCTCCTCCGTCTCTCCCTTCCTAATTGTGTAAGTCTGAGTGACATGCTATGTGGACCTCAAACAATGAACACAATTGATAAGACAAGAAATATCTGAAACATCATTGATCTCTGGGATAGGCTGTAAAGATGACACAAAGGGAGGGCAGCAATGTGTGTATAGGAAACAATATACAATTCTGTTCAATGCCCTGTGTTTAACTGGACTACATGTTTTAGCAAAATTCCAGCAATTATTGGAAGATATATCATATCCTGATATAAAGTATTAGATATATTCTACAATCAGCTTTGACACTTTTGCATTGACACTAAAAGCTATCAATGAATTATCTTTCCTTATGGATAACCATAATTAAGTTTGAACAATTAATTTGCTGAAAAAATTAGGACCAACTATATATATTCATTAACACTTTCCTACACAAAATTGTGTAGATATTTTCAAGAATTTAAATATAAAAATTACTAGTTTAAGTTGTTAAACTCTTCTTGATGTAGATGTCACACTAATGTTTCTAAAATACAGCCATTGCACTGGATATATCCTGAAAGCATGCTAATATGCTTTTACACTACGCTGTCAATAACTGAAGAGTTGCCTTTCCAACATTAACAGCTAGGTGGTGTATCATTATGGAAGATATCTATTGTCAATGGCAGGACAACCTGTGTCCTGTTATGCAGCCTTTTGACACATTTCCAGAAGTCTACATGTGGTAGAGCCAGTCATTCATCCCCTGACATGGCGGTATTTTAGAAACATTATAAAGTGTCACATGTGTATCTCTTGCGTTGTATGAAACAATTTATTTGCCTGTAAATAAATTGGAGCAGCCACCATTTTACGCAACATTTCACGCGATCCAGACATCGGAGCTGATCCTGAGTTGCGCATTGCATCTGAATGTGGGCACTGTGCGTGCCTTTTTTGCATTTTTTCGCACTGCGCATGCGCGAAGAACTCTGAATCGCACGCTAATCAGGCGCACATTAGCGTCTCCAGGGCTGTATAATATTATTTAAATTATTTTTGATAATGCTAGGGAAATGACAACATTTCAACACCATATTCATTTTATGGGTTAAAGTTATGTATGGTATTGAAAAATAAATGAAGAATAAAAAGTATAAAATGTAATGTCAGTGCTGCAAAGGAAACGCTTAAACTCACTTTAACCAAACAGCTCATTTATTATATTTAGGTTGACCAAATAAGCAAATACATTACATTAATTTTACATTGTTCCCTCAGTTTTGCCACAAAGCATTTAAAAAAAAAAAGAATTCCATCAAGACGCAAGACGCTAAACTGATCTGGCCGTTAATGCTGGTGCATTGCGCTTTTTTGCGTGCTATTCACAGTTGCGTTTTTTGGCCAAAAAAACGCAGCTCAGGATTATATACAATGTGGACGTGCGCTACGCATGCGCCAGCGCAGCACCGCAACTTAGGATCAGCTCCATCATGTTTATATGCGTGCGCATGTGAAATGATCAGATGCCCGCAGATCCGTGATTGCACACCCACTGTATCCAGACATTCATACAATCATAAAGTTTTCCCCACCACTTGCACAAGACTTACATCTAAGTTTTCAGACTTGTGTCTTGTGAAATGGTGGTGGTTCTGGAGTGCGACTAGCACATTTATACTGTAGGAGCCATGCCATGCCTTCTTGCAGGCGCATCCTGGACCACCTCATGGAACTGTCAGTGAGATTATTTTTTATTGTTAGTCTGGTCAGAATTGATTTTATTCCCATTGTGCAGCACAGATGCCCCTGTATGAGCAAATGAAATAACAGAGGATCCCCCTCAGCAGCATTTCCATGAAACAAAGGTCACAGGGCTAATATTATCTACATTTGTAGCTTTTTCCCTTGGATGTGGTGTAAGACTAGTTATATACTACATGAATTTTTGATCCCAGCAGATGGTGGTCTGATAAATGGGATGATTGTCCACTACTAAAATATCCTGACATCAGTACCATACACACTTCTCCTGCAGCAGGAGACTCATTAGCCTTTTGGCTGGCTACTTTCTCCACACAACAGGGCCTCTGGTATTTTCTGTCTGCAATACAAGAGAGAAGAAGAAAAAGAATTAAAAAGATGAGAAAGTAGTGAGTAAGGCAGTTGTACATAAATCTGTATCTGGTCCACTGTCCACATGCAGGTCTGTAAATCTAGGATCTGTAGTTAAAATAAATCTGGTCAGACTGGATGGGCCAAGGCAAATACATTTTATTCTTTTTGTGTAGGTTGCTCACCCCCACCAAAAAACCCCAAACTTTTAAATCATATTTTTGGGTGGTGCTGAGGACATTATCATGCCCCAAACCCTGCCCCTGAACTGTAAATGTAAACTTTTATTGTTATTGGGTAGGGCTTTACTTATTCAATTCCTGCCCATTCTTTTTAAAGATCAGGGCTGGAAGCAAATTTTTTCATTAAATCAGTTCCTCAGCCCAGATCAGGGGATTTGCTGACTCTCCAGGTATCCTGGGTGAAATGTCCAAAATTCATGAGTCTCACGAATATTTTCTGTTCTTTACTGAATTTAAAATGCCAACTATAGTACAACTAAACATACAACAGCATGACAGCATCTCCCCTTGTTACTCTTTTCTGTCCTTATATATCCATTATGTCCTATTTTCTGCCCATGTATGTTCCTACAGTCCCCATTTCATCCCATCACATCCAGTCCTCCCATCTAACTCTCTATGGCCTCTGACCCTTTATGCACCCTATGAATTTGTCCCTCAAATGTTTTTATCTGCCCTGTATGCTCTTCTAGTCCTCCTTTCGGTCCTTGTATGATCCTCCAGCCCTCTTTTATTTACCTATATTTACTATACTTTTTCCTAACCTATATTGTAGGATGCAGAGGTAAAGGAGGTAGGTGGAAAGTGTAAGGGAGGCAGATAGAAGGGGTAAGGGAGGCAGGTAGAGGGGGTTAGAGAGGCAGGTGGCAGAGGTAAAGGAGGTACTGTAAGTGGGAGGGGTAAGGAAGGCAGGTTTATCCTCAATTCAGGCTCTTTACGTTACTCCAGTCCTCATTTTAGACTCTACAAGCAACCCTCTGGATTGATTGTTTAGAAAGCCTTATCCCATTTATTAGCAATACATGCTAGACATCATCACTATTCAATGTCCATTTGGATGGTTTCTCCCATCTTCAGAACCTCCAACATGACCCGTTCAGTAAGTACATAATTCTCTAATCCTGGGCTTCCTCCTGTTACTCACCTGGTTTTAACAAACTTATACCCCGTTCACACTGAGGGCTATTACCCGGACAGTTCAGTCAACTTTCCGGGTTGAATGAACTGCCCGGGTAGTGTGCTCAGTGTGAACGAGCAGGTTTGCTTGGCTTTCTTACGTGGGCCAAAAGCAGGGTTTTACCCTGTGAATGGACCCTGCCCAGGTAATGTTACCTGGGCAGAGTCACGAGCAGTTCAAATCGCGCAGACATGTCTGCACTGCTCCCCTTGCAGCGCTCGCTTGATCAGTGTTGTGCTTCGGGAGATACAGCTCCCGCTAGTCCTCACTATTCCTCTTTAATAAAATGTGTGTCCCCTGTGTACCCTGTCATAAAAAAGTACTTGGTTGAGTATTTTTATTCATATTTTTAATAATATTTTCCTTTTTTATTTTTTTATTATTATTCTACTTTTTTTGTATTTAGAAAAATATTTTTATAACTTTTTTATGCATTTTTATGTTTTTAAATATTTTATATATTTAATAAAAAATATTTCTTTATTTTTTATTTTTTTAATAGGTTTTATTTTGTTATTTATTTCTTTACTTTTTTCTTTTCTTTTTGTATATTTTTTTTTCGTTGCTTTTATGGAATTTTATATTTTTTGTGCCATCACTTTTTACAGCCAATCACGGCTGTATGATGTGGGTTAAACTCACCTAATTACTTATGAATGGTGTTGACCAGGGTAGTTTGTGAATTACCAGAGTAATTCAGCCGTGTGAACGGGGTATAACTGAAATTTAAAAACTTTTTTCACTTCAACACAAGTGGTTGCCATAGTAACAGAGATTGTCTTATATACAGGTGTTTACCATAGTAACATATTGCTGGAATCTCAGGAGCAGAGTATTTTGTATTTGGGGAATGGGTCATGTTGGAGGGTCTGCAGCTATAAATGCTTGAACCAATTAATAATAGCAATGTAGCTTGTATACTATTTATGATAATAATAATAATAATCATAATCATTATTATTATTATTGTTATTATTATTATTATTATTATTATTATTATTATTATTATTATTAATAGCCGGTTTTATATAGCGACATTATGTAGCTCTTTACCATTTTAATAAAAAATACATAATAATAATAATAATAATGCCACTACTATCATAATAAATCACACTATCAACTGTACTTATTCTGTAATAAACCTTTGTCAGTCTAAGTATTAAATTAAGAAAAAATATAAATAACCCCCCAGAAATATAATATAAATAACTTGCAATACGGTTCCTCACAATGTATTAATTATCACATTAGAAGTTTAGAAGCAAGACTTTACTGTACCACAGGGTCAGCAATGTGTTTCTATGTAGTATAGCATAACTCACGACTGGTTACCTGCAGTAAACTCTCCACAGTACATACAAAAAGAAAATAGTTTTTTTTCCCTCCCTGTACCTGCCATGCTGAGATTACCATGCTCATTCAAAATAAATAAAAATAAATAAATCTTTGAAACACGTCTATATAGTATTTGCTTTATACGTATTGTTTCGTTGGTTTGTTTTATTGGTTTATTTGACCTTGTATGTATTTTTAGCTGGTTTAATATCCTCATTACTGTAAATGTTCTTTAAATTATTTGATTCGGTGAATTTTTTCCTCCTCCACCCTATATTTTAGTGATCTATAAAGCAGCCTCCTGTAAAAGACAGTACAAATGTTGAAGCTTTCATTTTTCCCTGTGGTTTTACTACAGTAGTTACTGTTTAACATCCCCACCCACGTTTTTAGTTTGTTTAGTAAATCGATCTGATGGTAGGCAGCCCTGTCGCCATTGAGTAAAGGTAATTTTCTATAGCATATGTTACGTCTCTTCATCTGAATTCAGAAGCACATTCAAGGAAAGCAGCCTGTTTAGGAAATATCACCTAAGAGAGCGGACACGCTTGTCTCGAATCAGGTGAAGAATTAGAGCCAGGAAAATGAAGGTTTGGTGATCGGATTTCAAAAGAAATTCTAACAAGGTTAGTGCTAGATAAATAGGGCTTAGAAGGCCACATGTGACAAAATGCATGTATGTGCTGGTTTACCATAGCTAAAGAAATACTATATTAATGACCATTTATTTCAACAAATGAAACCCTGCCTCTCTTCAGTGTAGTTGTGTTTGTCACGTGACTCCTCTGACACTGGTATAGCGCTGTCATTTATTATGTGGATTGGTGTTCTTATTACTATATAGTATACAAAAAAATACTGTTATTACTATTATATTTTCTGTAATGCTGTTTTGTCCTTTTTAAAATTGCATATTATAATTTAGTTTTAAACTTTTTTAAGTTTCATTTCTCATATATTATACATTTACATAACATTTATAACACAGAAGGAAAAATTTTTTATTATTCAGCCAAGTTACTGTATACTGCGTGTCAAAAGCTTTATGCAAATAGATTTTTATATAGGAGGGACGCTTTCATTTGTTGGGGGAAATGTCATGTACAGTCTGCTGTTTTCCTTAACGTTTCCTTTTCCCTTTTCTTGTATTATGTTAAACATTTGCTATCGTACTTTTTCTGTGAGAATAAACCGCCTCCCTCCATACATAGAAACACGTACAACACCCTTCTATAGAATGTTTGACACCTTTTGAATTAGTGAGAAGCTATATATAATGATATGTTGAATGTTGCAGTGTGTTGTCAAAGGATATTACCAGACGTTCTAATCGTTCAGCGACAAGTTTATTTGTCATCAAGGCCCTAGCGTGTCGTCATTATGTATCTATGATTAGAATGATGGGCTAAATGTCAGGGAGATACAGTTTTGTTTGCATGTAAATATTATAGGCGTTCCGGCAGGAATGAGTTGACTCACATTGTAATGGAATGACACAATAAGCGGAAGTGTGACTTGACCCGAAAAGAAATATATGTTGACAGAGAAAGTTAAGTTATTCAGATATAGAATGTGACAGCAAAGTTGAGATCTGTTTAATTCATTGTGATATAGTTTTATTTGTTAATGACCTTTATTTTTTTTAAGTGTAGAACTATTAACATTATTATTATCATTATTTTTATGTGATTGTGAACTAAACAGCTGATCGGAGCCGAGTTTCAAAGCGCAGTGCTCTTGTTACATCCTGCTTTCCTGTATGTGTGTGAGGTGAGACCGCTTTAATCCCATGGAAGGGATTTACGGCACCAGGATCCCAAGTTAACTTTTTCGCCCTGGACCCACATAAAATGGAGTAGATGCGGAAATGAGTATTAAGTATAAGGGCTTAGCCAAACCATTAGTGTACAATTAGCATACTTCCCCCCCACTCACACCTAATACCCCGTTCACAAAAAAGTCTATTACCCGGGTAATTCAGTTAATTTCCCGGGTTGACTGAACTACCAGGGTAGTGTACATATTGTGAACGGCGCTAAAATTACTACTAACTACCCTGGTTCATTGTGAATTACCAGGGTAGTTTGTGAATTACCAGGGTAATTTAGCACTGTGAACAGGGTTAATTACCAGGGTAATTCAGATCCACAGCTNNNAACCCTGCTCNTTATAAACAGATTTACCAGGGTAGTCTGTGTGAAAGGGGTATCACATAGTCACTCTGCACTTAAGCCTGAATAATTAATATCCTGAACGGAATTACCTGGGGGAGTATATGCGCAAATGTATTATGTTTTACACACCTAGTATACAGGACATGGACGCAACTTTTATGCCTTCGTCTGGTTTGTTACTATCATCGTCAATATTAATAAAAATAATAAAAATAATCATGGACTAGATTAATAATAATAATAATAATCATGGGCCGTAGCGTGCAGCCACCAAGTACTCTAGATTCAGAGTTGCGCAAAAATGCAACTCTGAATCGAGCGCAGGGAGAAGGGCAGGCAGTATGCTCCTCATCCCTGTGCTTGCCTTAGTGGCTTAGAGGATCCAGCTGCTGTAGCCAGAGCCCCTGCAAATATGTGATTGCAGCGGTTGCTGCTTTTATGAAAGCCGGCAACTACTGCCAGCTTTTATGAATGTATTATAGTAAAAAAAATATATTTTTTTAAAATAAAAATACACAATGATTCCTTTTTTAACTTAAATATTTTTAATGTTATTTTTTTAAACTTTTTTTTACACTTAATAAAGCAGGTAATTGTCCATAGGACATTACCTGCTTCTATGCTGCTAAGCACAGCTTACATGGTGCAAACTGCGCTAGCAATTAGCAGGGCTAAACCGAGGAACGCCCCTTAAATCATTTATATGAGTGTTAGACGCAAGGATACTGATAATTGTAATAGTAGTATTAATGGCTTTGTCAAGCTAACCAAATAAAAACAGATTTCTGTCTTAACAACTTTCAGTCGAAGAATATTGAATTTCATACTGGATTTTACAACTTTCTCCTAAATCTAAATTTTATGGTATGGTAAATCTTCTTTTTAATCTTCACTAATCTCTGGTCTGCAAACTGAGTATTCCATACCCATAACTCAACAGAGGTCCAGTGTCACTCAAGAATGAGAATACTCAGGTGTAAATTAAGTCATAGCCAATATATGGGCCTAAATTTACTAAGCAGGGAGATTGAAAAAGGGGGGATGTTTCCCATAGTAACCAATCAGATTCAAGCTCACATTCTCCAGTATGTAAAATGAAAATGAGAGCTTGAATCTGATTGGTTGCTATAGCATTGTTTTGGTTTTGCAGAACTGTCATATATTGATTGATTGGTTTTTAGGGATAGTCTTGATGGTTTGAGGTTCTCTTTATTAGTTATAGTTTGTTGTTTATGATTGTGACGACAAAATGCTCTAGACAGATGGAGATTAATGGGAGGCTGCAGTCAATGGCTTTCATGAACCAGTACACCTGGGATACACAATCATTTCAATATTTGCTTAATGATTGACACATTGATTAATTAATGTGAGAGTGCAATAAAGTCTCTCTTCCTCTTTCATACAGATCCAGCATTAATGTTGTGGTTCGGGTTAACAAATAGAGGAACAGCACATAAACAGAAAATAGTTTCAATACTATTGACTTTTTTAATTGATGATAGAATTGGATTTTAATTATTGAAAGTTAAGAAAATGTCAGTGGTAGGGAACCGCAAGGAAATACTGGTTGGCAGCCTTAAGGCATTATTAACTTAGGACCGGATACAGAGTTTCTGGTGGCCGCAGCGTGCGGAGCTCTGAATAGAGCCCAGGGATAGGGGCATGCCGTACATAATGTAAAAAGCGCAGAGGCTCCGGATGCTGTATCTGCTAATATATACACGCAGCGATCGCTGCGAGCATGAAAGCGGCAGTCACTGCCGGCTTTCATGAATGAAAAAAAATAAAATAAAAAATAAAGGAATAAATTTATTTAAAAAAAACAACTCACACACATTTTAACTATTTTAATTATTTTTTATATTTTAAAAAAAAACTAAAGGTAGGGAGAATGTATTATGGGATGCACTGTGTGTGTGGGTGAGATAAAGGTAGGGAGAATGTATTATGGG
>JABWIB010002247.1:37793-50076 GCA_016617825.1 Platyplectrum ornatum | reverse complement strand
GCTTCACAGCTCTGAGGTTGTAAGTTCGATTCCCGGACAGAACCTTATCTGTGTGGAGTTTGTATGTTCTCCCCGTGACTGCGTGGGTTTCCTCCGGGTGCTCCGNTTTCCTCCCACATCCCAAAAACATACCGTCAGGTTAATTGGCAGCTGTCTAAAAATTGTCCCTAGTGTATGTGTAATTACCCCTATGTATCAAATCCCTAATCTCCCTTAGAATGTAAGCTTGCGGGCAGGGCTCCTCTTCCCCACCCATTCTGTCTGTCTGTCTGTAATCCCCATTGTAAATTGTAAAGCGCCATGTAATCTGATGGCGCTATATAAAAACCTGTTAATAAATAAATAAATAAATAAAATGAAAGGAGGCTCAACAGGGGCACTTCTATTAATCATTTTATTTTTAACACCTTACATTCTATTTAATATATATATATATATATATATATATAGAGAGAGAGAGAGAGAGAGAGATCACTCTCTATATCTGAATAGATAGATATATGGAAAGAAATATGAACCAAACCTACCAACATATTTTCACCTGTTCTATCAAGTGTTAATGTGGCAGAGGAAAACTGGGTACTGGTGAATTCTAATGAATATAGAAGATAAAACATTTTATTATTTCTAATGCTGGCCATACACCAGTAAGATGTATCGTTCCAATACATTGCATGTGCTAAATGCACATGTGATGTACATTAAATCGGCAGCGATTTACGTGACTCTTGCCTGCAGTAGGTAAGATTCACCCATGCTATATGCAACTGCGGGAGCGCGCTTTGCATAATCGCACCTTCCATAGGCCTGGTGTACGTCCAGCGTTGTAATGGAGTTGAACAGTGATCTTGGTTATTAACCCATTTAGACCATAAAAGAATTTTCTTTGTTTTTAATGATTGCGAACATAAACCTAAAAGAAGATGCCATTGACCAATGTTTGTTTATCTAGGAATACGTTGTGTTAGGAGCAACTCTGTCAAATCATGTTAATCTGCTAAGGTTTAAGGGACAAATATTTGTAGGGGAGAAAATGTGTAATTATTGTTTATTCTAATCATCCACTACTAAACAGATCAACTCTTATACTGTTTGCAACAGATGACGTTGAAACTCAACATTTATCCCAGTGTACACTTATGCCCTATTCCCTCTTATTGTGGATCTCTTCTATAATGGTCTAGCTTTGCCTGCAAACATATTCGCTTAATCTTTATGATATGTATTTTACATATTATATGTTTCAGTACTCTAACCTATAGACAAATAGTTGTTTTTATACATTTAACCCATTATTACCCCAATAGAAACGGCAGATGAGAGCCACATGGCCCACCCAGTCTGCCCACTTGTGCTTTTAAAACTATACTGACCTTATTTAATTCTCAATCTGTTTTTGACACTTTTATATTCATCCCATGCATGCTTACACTGTTCTGTAGTATTAGCCTCCACCACTTCTGATGGGAGGCTATTCCACATATCAACTACCCTTTCAGTGAAGTAATTCAATTCAAACCTACCACCCTTATGATGAACTATTGTTCTGAGATTTTGCTGTGCAGCTTCGGGGAGATGGTGCTGGGACTTGTAGTTCCACAATACAGATGCACAATTTCATTTTGTCTGCATGCTCTCCTTATCGTATTATGTCTTATATCTTGTACACATGACAGACCTATATAACTCTTTGTATAATTATATTGTAGAACAGATGCTTTTCGTTAGCTATAGCCATTCCAGATTTACCATTCAGATCTGGAAGCCCACACATGTTCTAACTTCAGATCGTGTAATATTAAATACGGGGAAAGATTTTAGAGGGTTAACGAAACACTTGGCCTTCATTTCTTCTGCCTCTGCTCAGTGTTTTCCTTTCTCATTATCTATTCTCCCTCCTTCTCCCCCTCTAGATTATTGCTGCGGATTGTAAGCGGGTCACAGTACTGAAATATTTCCTGGAAGCGCTGTGCGGACAAGAAGAGCCTCTGCTGGCATTCAAGGGTGGAAAGTATGTGTCAGTGGCACCCGTCCCAGACGCCATAGGAAAGGAAACAGGAAGCCCGAAGGGAAACAAACTGGAAGATCAGGTATTGGTTAAAAACTGGGGGATACTGTGGGTACCCACAATCAATGATGACATATAAAAAAAAGCAGCCCCCCCCCCCCCAAATTATGTTGTTCAGTTTCTTATTTTTATTTTTTAAGTGAGGTGCAAAGTATTGTGCTAGAAGCTCATTCCCCCTGTGCCATCCTCTGTGTTTCTGAGGACGTATTACCCCCATGATGCATAGGCACATTCTTCCTCATATCATCTTAATGTGTACTAGGTGCCTCTACAGCACATCCATCATCTCTGCTATTATTTTCGTTTCAAGGCTCTCTTATTATTTTTTTTTATAATAATAATGTGTTGCAGCCGAGACGGGGGAATGAGGAGAAAAAGGGGGGGGGGGGGGGGGTTGTAGAGTTCAGATTGGGGATAAAGTTTGTGGGCGTACGCCTTGGTGCTGCTCAGAGGGTGAAGTCTATGTGACACGTACAGGAAGAGCTGACAGCACCCATCCCACTACCCCCTCCACTGAACCCAATCTGTCCCTCACATCCTGATCTGATTAAGGAGTTTAAGGCAGAGCACCACTCGCCCTCCCATATACTTGTTTGCATCGAACAATGTAGTGTGTGCTCTTTAGGGGCAGCCTCCTGTAACTACAGACATCTTGGTCAATAGTATTGTACACATTTATGTTGCAATGTCTGATCTGCCTTTTATACAGACTCAGATATAAAATACACGCGCATTATGGCTGCATATGTTCTAGCAAATATATGCCGATCATAAACCTTTCTGTCGTGTTCATTTCATCTGTTTAAGTTCATCCTATACGCCAGGGTTCTATGCGATTGTTCGTTATTCCTTCACCGTTTACACTAAAGATATGGTTTTATTATTAGCAGGTTTTATGTAGTGCCCTCTTGTTATATAGAGTTTAATGCTGTTTAGAATAGTGTTGGATATACACACACACACACACACACACTTATTTTCAAACATGATTTAGAATAGAAACCTGTTAATTCATAGTGTGAATTGATAAATATGTGGTCTGTCCAGGTATTCAATGACCATAGAGAAGCCTGGTTAATGTGGTTTCTAGCAAATCTGCTCTTTCATTGAATGTTTCACTGCCACCTGGGATACATGTTTTCCTGAGGATGCTCTTAGCTGGGCTGTGGATTGTGATTGGGACACACACTGATCCCATATACAAACCACCATCTCTTTGGAATTGATTAAAGTCACCCCCTTTCTTTTTGATTGGGGTTCTTGGAGTACTGACCACAATGCAAAAACTGTTCCCAACGCTGTGTGTGTGTGTGTGTGTGTGTATATATATATATATATATATATATATATATATATATATATAATAAATATATGTGAAATAAGGGCACTACAAAGTGTCCACAACACCGTACAATGGGTGTAGTATGTTGCTTTCATTTATATAATCGGTAAAGAAAACCTTTATTACCCAATTGAAAGTTTATCGCGTAGAAGATAAAATATGTATGTCAATGTCTTTATTTAATTGATATATTAATCTTTTGTTTTAATGTTTTAATCAGGATGATGTAATAATAGAAGAATACGTAGAAGATTCGGAGACAGAGAGCAGTGGGGCGGAGCATGATTTCCGCGAGCTGCGTGCCAGGAAGCAGGCACTAGCCAGGAAGGTGGAGGAGCAGAAACGGCGGCAGCAGAAGATTCAGGTATTCCTTTTTTTTTGTTAAGAATATATTGAACTCTGGCAATGGATGTACCTGTTTTACATAACAGGGAATGCATTAAGCAGTCTTGGTGTATTGGTATATTGATAATTAGCATTGCGATTCAATGGTCAGCGAAAAACTGGTCATGACCAAATTTTTTCTCGCATGTTGTGTGTATTGGGAATTTTTTTTTTTCTATCTGCGATTGAAGCCTATTGCTGGCTAATTACTACAGATAGTAGTAAGTGTATTGACTTCATTCATTCTGCCATTCACTGATATTAATGCAGTTTACAAACTTACTACTATCTGTAATAATTAGCCAGCGCTGATATCTGCAATTGCTGGCAATAGACTTCTATCTTAAATGTAGAAGTGGTGGTATGGAAGCACTTATTAGCTTATAGAAGTAAATGGAGATTTTTTTGTTACATCAGTGGGAGTGCCTGTGTGATATACCCTCACATACACCCCCACTTCCAGCCCTGATATGAAGTATACAGACAGGACATATCTAAATTAGATATTGAAATGTAAATGCTGGACAATGGAGAATTAAACCCTTAATACATCTCTAAATGTAAATGCAAAACAAGGTTATGGGCCTAAATTTACTAAGCAGGGAGATTGGTTGCTATGGGCAACATCCCCACTTTTCAATCAGGTTCGAGCTCACATTCTCCAGTATGTAAAATTGAACTCAGTGCTTGAATCTGATTGGTTGCTATGGGCAATATCCCCACTTTTCAATCTCCCTGTAATCTTCCTGTTTAGTAAGTTTAGGCCAAGGTGTTTATTATGATGTAAACTTTTCATTGTGATTTGAACTTTTATATTATACCATCAGACCAGTTCTGATTTGTATGGTTAGCGTGGTATGAATGCTACATATTTTTGTTCATAGTTATCACAAATGAATAATGAAAATCCTATTTTACCATTCATATATTGTTACTAAAAATTCCCCTACACATACTGGCAAGATGTTTGATGTTTTATGTGCACTCTTCATGTAACCCCAGAACACAATGGATATCTACAGGGGGTTTCCAAATGTTTGGTTTTAGAACAAAAGGGAAAAAAATGATACATGGACTCTGAGAATAAGATTGTAGAATATATAGGCATGCTGTTTACATAATGCCCTTACCAATTAATCAGGTTGCTTTATAGTTCTAAACTATTATAAAACAAAAAATAAAATCTTAAACATACTTTGCATTTATTATTATCACCAGCTTTAGTTTTGTCCACTTACTACATGAGAAAAATGGAATATTATATAATATAGTGTCTGGCTTATCACACTATATTATATAATATGAGCATCTCCGTACACTGGTTATTCTTGAATCTTAAACAAGCCGGATTTTAATGTGTTATGGTTATTTATGAATCTTGGCTTTAGATGTCCATCAAATGTTATGGACCATCCATTGTTATCCGCCAGTACCCAGGAACATGCCACCTTGGTGAATGGATAATCTATTCAGTCAGGGCTTTCTACTTGAGACGATTGCGTGAGAGTCCTGCTTCACTTGCCCAGTAGTACACTAGTGAATTTTAGAAACCGTCCACTGTCTTAAAAGAGAGGTGTCTGCTACATATTTTTCATGAAGGCTGTGATGGATGGATCAATGCACGAGAGAAGTCGTTTGCCCTATAGACCAATTGCTGCTTTACAGAGGGGATCTATCCTCTAAGCCTTCACATAGAGCTTTACATACGTTTCACATATAAAACAGCCATCATGTCCCCATACTAAGGGGAAGCGGAGGTTAGAGTTTGTTGTGGTGCTAGTGAGGTATGTATATTTCAGACCATCTGCACACCTACAGATGCTTCAGTATATTGATGTGTGTGTTTAGATCGCAGGCATGCACCTTACTGTGTACTTAGAGGCTCGTCCAGCCACACAAGAAAACTAAGTTCTATTGCAGAATGTTACTGTTCCAAAGTGACCACTTCAAAATATATTAAATACAATAATAGCAAGACAATATGGAATTGGGACCCTATAAAGAGCTACTTTAGTCGACTTTGCTATCACAAGTTACTATATGGAGTAAGCAGGAAAGCACACAGCAGCGAGTAGCCATTGTCTGCCTTGTGTTCAGTGTTTCTCAATTGTAGGGTCATTGTAGAGATCATTGTCCTGTAGGCTTCCAGGAATACATTATGCTATACATTAAATGCCGATGACCACATACACTTACCAGATATCAGGGGATAATTACATTTACAGATGTCCTGGATGCTTTTCTATATATTAAGGTTTTAATCTCTGAATTGTTTCCATTTTCTCATCAGTGCTAAAAGTTGTTCTATCTCTTTATTGACACAACCGTAACAATGGAATGGTGTTATTGTACAAATAGTATAGGGGCTGGGATTTTGTTTGTTTTTCAATGTTAATAGTGTGTGAAGAACAGGGACATTTCATACACCAATTAATATTTAGTGATTTTACACGCTATATGACACAATTAAGCAAGTTTATGAGCTCCTGATCATTGTTAATAATGGATAGTGAACCATTGTGACAGCCAGTGGCCTCTTGTATTGGAGATTCTGCAGTACCTTTTGCCTGCCGGTGCAGATGTGCTTCCATTGTTAGGGTGAGCTTAGCAGATGAGGAATTACACTGTCTTTATCTCCCAGAAGAGCTTACAACTGATACCAAAGGGAAGGAGATATTTGTACTCCATCTTCCTGCCCCCACCTCTACAAGTGCCCAGGGCCCTTTACTTCCATAATTCTTCATTTTGTAGCCTTGAATCCTTGCCAGGCACATCTGTTTCACCATATGCATGAACCCTGCAATCTGCGCCGAACGACAGTAATACAGCTCCGGTGAAAGCCCTTCTGGGACATAACACACATGCGTACCCTTCAGCTATTGGCTGGCTGCCCAGAGCCAACCTGGTTACTCACCTTTCATAAACCTAATTGAAATATAGTGACAATATAGTGAAAAGAAAAGAAAGTGTGTGTGTGTATATATATATATATATGTGTGTGTGTATGTATATAGGGTTTCTGTGTTAAACTATGATGAATAATCTTGAACATGACAGGATAGAACTATAGATTTTGGTAGCAGGTTTGCTTGATCTAGTATCAGATATTTTAGAGTGTGTAATACTAAAACCTAGAGCAAGTAAATTGACCTCATCCCATTCTACGCACCCAGGATGTTGCGAATGGCTCATAAACTCTGCATTGTAGATATGGTATGGTCATTATTGTTAGACCCAATCCTTTGTAAGAGAATGTATACTTGGAAGAGACGGAGATCCAGAGCTGTCATTTACAGGGCAGTATTAGTAGACAGAAGTACAGGATACTGTATCCTTATGAACCTGCGGAGTAGGAAGTCCTGGGCTATTTATAAGACAATACCCTGCAGGAGGAGAAATGCCACAGACTTCCCGGCTGCCCTGCTACCCTATGACTGCTCTGCTTCCCTTTACCACCCGTCGTCCAAGCTCTGTTCTTATGGCTCCCTGTTCTTGGCTCGGGTTGATATGACCTCGCTGTCGGTCAGTGCATCCTGCAGAGGGGACGTGCAGACAGTCACAGCCTGTTTAAAGACGCCCCAGGGCTTTAACTTGCTATAGTGAAATGGAATTGGATATACTGCCACCCCCACCCTGGATATTGGGTATTGTTGAATTTATTTACATGTTGTATAGCAACCTTTAAAAGCCAGATGTTTGGCCGCCAAATAGATCCCAAAATAAGCATTTAGAAGTGGCTGCTAGAGCGACATAAACTGCAGTTTGTCACCAGTGTAATGTTACATCGTCACCTTACGAAACCAGGATTCATTANCCTTCTTTATATTTCTACTTTGTGGTGTATCTGCCATGTAATGGTTAAACAGCATCTCTTGTCATACAGACCTCTAGCAGTTATTAGGACCACTATTGCTATAATTCTCTTTGCATGTTATACGAAGGACATTTTTATATTGATCATTGATCACAAGTAAGGTACAGCAATCACAGGTCTGTTGGTAAGAGGGAAGTGGCTAGGGTAGCGCTTGCTCAAACTTAGGTATGAGGCTGAAAATGACCTCTCCTCTTTCTTCCTAGGCTGTCCTCGATGGTACAACAAGGCCCCTGGAACTGGAAATCCGACCCTTATTCCTTGTTCCTGACACAAATGGCTTCATCAACCATCTTCCCGGGCTGGAGCAGCTGCTGTCATGTCAGCTCTACATACTCGTCATCCCCCTTATCGGTAAGACATGTGCAGCAGGTATTGGTCACCCTCTGCAAGTAAAATGTTTATACATATTACATATATAGGAAATATCCCATATCCCGTATTTCACACTACAGTTTGTGCCTCTCATTACCAGCCATGTCAGGCTTTATTATGTGTGTCTCAATAGGCTGCACATGCACTGGGTAGCTCTTGTGTTTAAAATATAAATACACACACACATATATTTATATATATATAACATTTAACCAAGACAGTGCTGCGGTGAAACCATCTAACATAGCATGCAACTATCACACAGTAAGATGCTATGATTGTCTAATCCAATAATCCATACACACACACACACACACACACACACACACACACACACACACACACACACTTGTGTATGGATTATTGGATTAGACAATCATAGCATCTTACTGTGTGATAGTTGCATGCTATGTTAGATGGTTTCACCGCAGCACTGTCTTGGTTAAATGTCATTTGAGTGTTTGGGGCTTCAGATTCCTTCCAGCATTGGCTGTCAGTAGGCTTGCGCAGCCTGTGCTGGACTGCACTCTAGCTACGGATGTAGTGCTATGGAGCTCTTTCGCTGGGTACAGTCACACACGCAGCTGAATGAGCAGCTGTTGGAACACACGTCCTCGTCACAGCTTTTCTCCATATAAAGCCAGCGGTGCAATCTCTGACTGGTTCCAGTTATTGCTAAACATTCGCCCCTGGCACAAGCACTGGTTTTACTGGGTGGTCTGGCCGAGTCCCTAGATTTGGGAGTTCTCTCCCTGACCGAAAGGAGCCCCATGGCGTATTACTGGTGTGTTTGGTTGGGTTTAGTAAGAAGTAGCATGTATTATAAACCTGTTGTAGAAATACTACTGTGTCCTTCTGTTTATGATCTTCCTCAAATATCTTTGTCTGTCCTTCCTAACCCCACAGCTATAGATGCATGAGTGTTTCGCTAAACAAATAACATAAGTTATGTTATGTCTGTTATGCTGGCCATGCACCAGGCCGATAGCTCACATCGCTGAATCTGCTTTGGATCCAGTCTGTGTTCCGAGCACAGCAATCCAGCTACGGTATTCAGATTACTCCTATACGAGGCGAGATTGCTCCTCTCAGACGCATGTCAGTGTCTATCATAAAACAATGGCATAGTGAATCTCTGAATAGTATGTTAGGATTGACCCCATACCTCCCACTCTGCATACAATGCCCCTTCCCGTCCTGCCAACGGGAAGGGGCGAAACTCTGAAGCATCTGCATCCAGAGCTTCCATGCTTTAACGTGTAAGGATGCACTGGAAAAAGCAGCTGTTTTTTTATACAGTCAAATCAATTATACCTAAAAACATTCTAATTAATAGTCCTTGTATAATTAAAGAGAGATGGGGGTGGGGGGAGGAATCCTAGTATCAAATTTGAGTTTTCCGCAAGATAACATTATTCTCAGGTGTACATTATTGATATAAACGTGACATTTGAAAGTTAAATAAACTTTTATTTCTTTCAATATCAATGATTTGGTCATATTTATCCAGTTATGAAGCTTCTGTGAAGTTTTCAAGATGATGCCAAATAATCAATTAATGAAAGTGCTTTTACCAACCCTGAATAACAGTCTTCATATTGTGTAATCTCTTTAGCCCTGACACCCAACTGTGTGTAGATGTACCACTATGCGGATGAATCCCTTATTTCTCTTAGGATTTAGAAGGGATTATACTTTTTAAATATTTCTGTTTTACGTCATTTTTTGTTCATGTTTCTCTATTCTGTAGTTATCCATGAGCTGGATGGCCTTGCAAAGGGACAGGAATGTGACCAGCGCAGTGCTGGGCATGCTCGATCACTCCAGGAGAAGGCCAAGATAGCCATCCAGTTTCTAGAACAGGGATTTGAGGCACGTGACCCCTTTCTGAGAGCACTTACAAGCCGCGGCAATGAGCTGGAATCTATTGCTTTCCGCAGTGAGGATATTTCTGGACAGAAGGTGAGCACTGTGCTGTATGTGTAATCACATTTCCTGGATGCCCACTATGCTCACACCAGTGTTACACATCCTTCACAGTACATATAATAATTAAAGGACGTCAATGCCATTTATGATTCATAATCTATTACTATTAAGTGCCTTTTGGAAGATTGTCTTCTTAGTACCACCGATTAATCATTGAGTACAGTAAGTTTAGGTCACTTCATAAGCTAAAAACAAAAACACACTTTCACATTAGCCAGACACATAGGGTTATATTTACTAAGCGGTGAGAATGCAGTGAGATTGGTTGCTATGAGCAACATCCCCACTTTTCAATCTCACTGCTTAGTATAACCCATAGGGTCTGATCCAGAGTTGCACATACACCTTTTTTATGTGTAAATGTAGACCTGTGCCAATCCATGTTGTAATCTGAGGCATATATATAAATGTACATTTTATTGCAAGCAGAAATAACTCTTCCTATTTGTACAAAAAACTCACAAGCTTCATAGCCTTTATTTTCATTTGTACATTAGAGTTGAGTTAGGAAACTTCACCTTTCGAGTCTAATTCTGTTTTCGCAGTTTATTCTTGCCTCCCCTGCAGTTTAGTGTTTGGTTTTGCCCAACTCTACACTTGCACCTGTTTTGCCCTTACTCACAAACTTTGAATCAACCCCATAAAATATAAAATAGGGCTGGAAGTGGGGGTGTATATGGAGGTATGGCATACCGGCGCTTCTCTCACTGATGTAATTGAAATACTACAAATCTCCGTTGACTTCTATTATATTCTATTCTATATTATATTATATTCACTTCTAAATTTCCACTTCGACCACTGATATAAAACATATCATTGATTAATAGACAATTAAGATACTATTTAGGTCATAGTATGATTCATGACAATTATTTTCTTTGTTTTATAACATTAAACTATTATCCAGGGCAACAATGATGACTTGATACTGTCGTGCTGTCTGCATTACTGCAAGGACAATGCAAAGGATTTCATGCCATCAAATAAAGGTAACGTCCTGTCTGTTCCCCCCCTCTCCTGTTCTTTAATATACTAGTGTAAATATACCTTGAGTCATGCCACTTCCTCTCTTTCCTCTATCCTTGTTGTGGCAGATTAGAGTGACATAATGAACTGCCCAAGGCCATCTGTCATAGGATTAACCTGCCACAGCTGTTTTTGTTGTTTAGAAGACAGATCCTGGCCTAAGACTGACAATTGCTGGCCTCTGGTTTGTAACACGGAGGATGGTTACCAGTGTCACAGTGACAAGTCCCCCCTCCTCCTTTCAATCCTCCTCTGCTCCCACGTTCCTCCTTGTGTGAGAACTTGCTCCAAAGCTGTTGTTCATTTCCTTTGGCTGCTCTCTTTCTCCTGACCCACCACCATTAAATCCTTACCTCATGTCCTGTTTAACCTTCGTCTGCTGCGCTGTTCAGTTCTTCGTTTACACTCTGCCCTCGTTTCAGCTGATCCAATCCGCTTGAGAAGAGAAGTCGTTCTGCTGACGGACGACCGTAACCTCAGAGTCAAGGCCCTAACCCGGCACGTCCCTGTGAGAGACATCCCTGCATTTCTCAAGTGGGCCAAAGTGGGGTGAAGTATCGAAGAACTGGAAAGGATGAAATCTTGTGTGCAAGAGAAAAAAAACATCCAGTGTGTGACCCGCTGGGGCGAGAGGTGGCTAGTCAGTCCTGATACAACAGTTCAACTGCCCTATGTGAAACCACACACACACACCCCAACGTAACATCTGAAATAAACTAGAAGATAAGCAAATGTTCCCTTCATGGACCCTCATCTAAAGCCTGCTGAGACTTTTAGTTCAGGTGGATGGGGAATGAGGACAGATGGGGTTTCTCAGTTTGCATTGGGTATAAGTGATCAGTGAGGGTGCAGAATTCAGCAAGGTGACTGTCCAGAGCAGGATGATACAATTAGATTATCTTTGTTGCGTCGTCACTGGCGCAGTTCCGTTCATTTACCTTTTTTTTTATTTTCCTTGTGCACGGGTGATGTCCACATCACCCTTCTCTGCAGCCTGCTTGTAGGCAGCGGTGACCCTCTTAGACGTTTCTTATCCTCTTCCCTTTTTCTTTAGCACTGTGCTGTTTTTGTTTTTGTTTTTACTTTTGATCGTTTTAATTTTCATTTATTTGTTAAATAGTTCAACAAAACTTATTTTACAACCCAGGTTTTTATTTTTTAATTTGTCATTAAGCAAATCTGCTATTTTTTTTTTCTTTCAACCAAAGCCTACATCGTTTACCTT
>JABWIB010002247.1:13867-29138 GCA_016617825.1 Platyplectrum ornatum | reverse complement strand
CAGGGAGAATACTTTATTGTTGCATGTTGCACACAGATACTGACCAGCGTTACTGTTACACTGTTATTACACTTGTGCTGAAAACATCATCTGTCACCAGTAATACTGATTGTAACTAATGAAATTTACCTCCCCTGCATTTAGCAATGGTTTTGCCCATTTGTAACTATGCTAAGTTCAAAAGTACATAAGTCTGGATCCAGTCTCATGTGACACTGGAATTGCATGCGATTTCCGCCAGAAGGACCCCACCTTAACACCTATGCAGTGGTCCCACGGAAAACTTATCCAAGGCCTAACTGTATGATTTCAATATCTTCCACCGTGCCGATGGAAGACTGTCAGCATGTAAGTCTAGATCTTAATAGTACATAATATTTGTCGCAGTACTAGTTTGTCTTGTAATAATGCACTCTATGGGGCTGATTCAATTGTCTGCGAAGACTGGAAATAGCTGGTCGTGCACTTTTTCTGTCCCTTTGCATCTTTTGAAAGCAGTTTTATGAGGACTGAGAAAAAAACGCAGATTGGGTCGGTGGGTTTGCACACAATTGAATCATTCCCTATATATGAACCTATATAATATAGCCTTAAAAAATTATTTAAAAGGAACATACCAGTTTACATGATGACATTACAAGCCAGGCTTAACAGTGAAATCACTATCCACACAGTACTTGGGTTACTTTGTCACATGGACCTATAGTCGTTTATATCGTACAGATTCGCAGTGCGCAATCCTGCTCTAGCCATGAATGATGATAGCTTCTGATTGAGTTACACTGAGATTCATGTTTTACATTGGCTGACCATTGACCCTTGGTTAACACAGCTGAGCTGTTACACCAGATCTCAGTTTATACTATTAGAATAATACATTTCAGTGTGGATATGTCTTATTCTATGCTCACAGAACTGGTCTGAACAACCTGTTAGTGTAAAGTACTGCATGTCATTGCATCTATACCGTGCATCAATATAAAGCCATATATTTGCTTCTCAGGAAATTCCCATTGGCAACAAGGGGTGAAGTAGAGAAGGGAAATCTTCACTCAGCACACATCTAGTTCCTTTCCCAAAAACCAACATGTATTAGGAGAAAGTAGATCTGTATTATGTGTCTGCTCAATTTCTGTTCTGCATGTCTGGACACAAGGAGGTGAGAGAGAACCCCCTACAAAAAAATGTGCACAGTTCCCTGAAGCCATAAAACGGGTCTGCACCTGGCAATCTGTGACTGCAATTAGCTGTGAAATGTGAGCCTTGTGATTGCTTCAAGAGCTTTCACATAGGACCAATGCGGGCATCCTCAGAGCCCTAAAAATGGAGTACACCTGCAAATCAGCCCCAGCTGGGCCACACACGCCCCCTACACTTCTAGCTCTGCTCCTCGGGGTGCCTTGCATGACCACTGGAGGTACAAGTGCTAAGTGCAAAGGTGAGAGCCCCCTGTCAAGGTCTGTGAGAGTATCGCTTTCATTTGAACAAACCTAATCTGGATACAGCTACATGAAATAGTCATACCAAGGTGACCTTCTGGTTTTCACCTCGTGTGTTAATTAGATGTCACTTTCTCTCCATTCACGGTGCATTTTAATCTAATCAAACAGAGGGGCACCAGCAAGATCAGTAAATCTGAGAGACCCTTCTGTATCACCAGCCAGAATCCTAAACAAATGTTCAAAGCATGGCAGCACGGTGGTTCAGTGGGTAGCACTTGTGAGTTTAATTCCTGGACAGGGCCTTATCTGTGTGTGAGTTTGTATGTTCTCCCCGTGGATGTCCCTAGTGTATGTGGTCCATTGTATAATGCTGCTATGTAACATTGCCACTGTGTAGCTCTCCTATAGAATGTAAGCTTGCAGGCAGGGCCCCCTTCCCCACCCAGTCATGTCAATACCCCGTTCAGATTACCTCAAACGGCCGGCTTTTTCACTAAAAACGCCGGCCTCAATGAAAAAACGTTGCAGTTTTCAAAAGCCGGCCACAACGCTGGTGTTCAGAGCCGGCAAAAAATAAGGGTTTTCGTCGGCTCCCCTGTGGCTTTTCCCCAGTCTGAACGCTGCACAAGCCGGTTTGCCGGCTCCAGCGTGTTTTACCAATGGTGATTGCTAATACCCCGTTCCCAAATTATCTGTCTTTTTTGCTGAAAAAGCCGGCTACAGTGAAAAAGCTGTCTTCTAAACTCAGTGTGCACGCTCCATTTACAAAAAGCCTGTCTCTGGTGTTTAGAGCCTGCTTTTTAGAAGGGGTTTGCCCTCCTATCTGGCTTTTTCAGTCAGTGTGAACACTACATAGCTGGCTTTCCTCTCCCATTGTGTTTGTGCAGCGCTGATTGGCTCACACAGTCAGCTGTTTCCAGCACAACACTGCCTGTCTCTCCCACCTCCCCCCTCCCCTCATGTAAACAAACAATCACAGCCAATCACAGCACATTATCTAAGTAACAATGTGTACTGGTAGCAAAAAATGCGGAGTCGGCTTTTTCATCAAGTCTGAATAGTACATCTACGTTGTACCGCCGTCTCTACACCATGGATCTGTCTAAGGCTTTTTAAAGCCCAGGTAATCTGAACATGGCATAAGTGCCAATTTTAAAGTGCTATGTAATATGATGGTACTATATAAACCTGTTAATAAATAAATATAACAAACTCATCTGCCAACATAAAAAGAAGATGCTGCTGCTATAGGTGATGGTGGCAGGGGCAGCACAAGGTCCTATGGTCATCTATTGCCCATTGCTGCTCTAAATGGAAAAACAGCCTTCTCAGAGACAAGGAGTGAGAACAGCTGGCATGTTTGTTTGGAGACATATATGACTTTATTTACATGAAAATCCAAATCAACAGTGAAATTCCTGAGTCAACTCTGGTAATGGGTGGGAGAGGGAATATATGAGCCAACCCAAAAGTTTAATACTTTACTTTCTATTTCCTGGGAAGAGTTGGATGCTCTCCAGGTGCAAATTCCTACCAACACTTGGTGGGGATATTTTTTTTATTTAAATGGTTTTCCAGTTACTATTTTTGGGGTGCGGCTTCTTGTGGCCATGACCTCCCATATCCCCCTACACACACACATCTTGGACCTTTTTACAAGAATAAAAGTGATGTTATATTGGACCCTGCACTGACTGGAATAAAACCACATGGATTTCCTCTGGTTCCCACCTGAACTCCAGCTCTGTTACAGCTCCCAACTGAAAGCATGAGGGAGGGGGGCGCACAGTCTGAATCCAGCAGTGAAAATTTATGAGGAGGCTTTATTTTCAAGATTTGATATATAAACCTGTTTAGAGACCTCCAGATTACAAACACAACATACAGACTGCTCATATGCTCTGCGTTATACATTATTTCACCCAAGCAAACGTTGCCTGGGTCAACAAGTGGTTAAATCATAAATTGGCCCCTCCGATAGGGTGTACATATGTTCTCAAATCAATTAAAATAGTTTTTCTTCTTTTGATTATTAAAATACCTGTGTATACTGGCATGGGCTAACAAAGCTAAGAGTATGGTGATGAGCAGAGCTGAAGGTTCCATAATTGTGCAAATATTCTTTAATATGTTTCTATTCTGTTTTTTATTGTAGCATTCTTCTATTTACTGGTTATTGGCTTAGTATTTATATTGTTTATAAATATATATATAGATAGATAGATAGATAGATAGATAGATTTCAATAATGTGGCATAAACCCCACTTCTAACCTTGTCCAATGAATGGGTTAATGGATGGGTTTTGGTTGTATGATACATATCCTATAAGCTAGCTTTGGCATAGAGTAGGTTAAATATCACACTCCAGCATGAGTCTGGATGTCTTCCTGTAAACCCTGAGCCACCCCTGTCCCCCTCCATGTGGAATGGGAAGTACCAGTGCTGCCTCTGTGTTCCCATCTCCCTCCATGATTCCAGCTGAACATCCTCACTTTGGTAGAATCTGCTCTTTTTCAAAGATTTGTTTCCATTGTTTGTCACACAATACAGGACGTCCTGCTAATGCCAAGTTCTGGCTCAGTGCTTTTCCTCTCTCGCCTGCTGCATGACATATGAGATGTGACATTGAGCAGCCGTTCCTCAGCCTCAGATAGTCTCCAGATAGGAGCCCTGCATGCAGCCCACTAGCCCACATCTGTGCAGCGTGCCACTACATGCCAGGCATGCCAACCTGCACCTATTACACTAGCCCACATCTGTGCAGCGTGCCACTCCATGCCAGGCATGCCAACCTGCACCTATTACACCTATTACACTAGCCCACATCTGTGCAGCATGCCACTACATGCCAGGCATGCCAACCTGCACCTATTACACTAGCCCACATCTGTGCAGAGTGCCACTACATGCCAGGCATGCCAGCCTGCACCTATTACACTAGCCCACATCTGTGCAGCCTGCCACTCCATGCCAGAGACTGCACCTATTACACTAGCCCACATCTGTGCACAGTGCCACTCCATACCAGACAGAGACTGAACATATTACACTAGCTCACATCTGTGCAGCCTGCCACTCCATACCAGAGACTGCACCTATTACACTAGCCCACATCTGTGCAGCATGCGACTACATGCCAGGCAGAGGCTGCCAACCTGCACCTTATTACACTAGCCCACATCTGTGCAGCGTGCCACCCCGTCCCCGGCTGAGGCATTGCCCGGAGTGTGGCACCAGCTTGCCCTGCTCTGGGATACGGGGCAGTGTAAATGATCCACATTTCCCCGGAGTCTAAAATATTTTTTAAAACGAAATATAAATAAAACAAAACAATTTCTCCTGACACATGTGTTTTACTGACATATAATCATATGTAGAGACAAAGAAACGTGTCAGCACAAACCAATGCAATGTCTATTATTCGCTGATCATTATGATACTGCATTATTACACTGCAACTGCTCCAGAACATCAATACTTCACAATGTACAAAGAAAATGGGCAGAATCCTTAGACCTCGTAGAAAATAATTCTATTTCTACATGTCTTAATGTTGTATAGTTTTACTATATTTCTTTTGTTTGCTTTTTAAACTTTTCTAAATAACCAAATAAAGTTTAAAGTGCAAGGAAAAAGTTTTGATTGGTTCAATTTTAAATAAAAAACTTTATAAATATATTGTAGAGTTAGTTGTGTATCTGTTTGTGGTATGTCTATTAGTGCTGTATCTATTAGTAGTGTGTCTATTAGTACTGTATCTATTAGTAGTGTGTCTATTAGTAGTGTATATGTTTGTAATTTGACTATTTAAAGTGTATATAGATGTATACGTTTTTATAAGTTATATAAGATATATGGTAAACCATCAAACGTCTTACATGCAGCATACATTTAATTATCGCATAGTAATTACTAAGGCAATTCGATTGCAAGCTCTTAGGGACAGATGTTGCTACTTTCTACTGTGTACCCGTTGCTGTTCCCAATGTCACGTATGTAGCTTACAAATAAATGCATCGTGCACTGCTGACACACACACACACACATGCGATTCACTGATCGTCTATATAGATACCGCTAAAGTAAATGCCAATGTGTACTGAGCTACTGGAGGATAAAGGCACAGCACGGGAGAGACTCTGAGGGCGACTCTTCCTTCATTACATACAAATACATTTAGAGTTCAGCTTCATGACATGTATCCCTGGCCCTTCCATGTGATAATCAATCGGTAATGTAATGTGCTGCCTGGGATACATCGTGGAAGATCTTTGTTACCGTGTAAATTATCAGCTCCCGATTTTTTATGAAACAAAAAATATTATTGCAATAATCTATGCAGAAATCATTTAGTGTAATGTAAAGGCTATATCACATCAACTATGCAATACAGTGCTGGTAGCTATGAAATGTAATGGGCAAATCAGAAGCTGAGAGCTAAGTATGGAATGGAAATAGTAAAGATATAGGCTGATGATTAAGTGTTGTAAAATTATTATTATTTTTATGATTCTTATTATCAGCATTATTATTATCAGCATTATTATTATTATTATCATCATCATTATTATTATCATCATCATTATTATCATCATTATTATTATTATTATTATCATCATTATTATTATGGTTGTTATTATAATAGTTATTATTATTATTATTAATACTGCCTTCGCTGTCAATAAGCTGTGATGAGAAAACAGCATAATAATCATATTACTAGGGTTAGGTTTATCTCACATCTGGTTATAACAATAAAATAATCCTGTTATACTGATGATAATGTGTAGAGATGTTAAACTGAGAACATGCAATCATTTGTGTAAAATCAAGAACTTGAGCTGTTGGAGTAACAAGAGACATATGGCAGCATGCAGCAAGCAACAGTCTAGGCACCAGGCTGCTACTTTGTTCTAGAATTACAGCCATGATCCATTATACACATAATCTGTGATTAGGATATGCTCCAGCTTCCCCACCGCTTCCTGTAATAACCAGAAATGTTTAGGGATCATGTGTTGGTAACATTAACACCTAATGCTAATTAGCAGCATTCTGACATTACAACTGATTTATAGGCTATTTCTCATTTTCTATCACTGAGGTGTATTTACAGTCTACACTTATGAAATAGACTTGTTTGGGGGTGATAAGGGCACTTATTTACAAGTTAAATGATTAAGAGATACAGGGAAGGGGTTATCCTGTACATGTTCAGTGGTCATATTACCTGTGATAAGTAGTGTAGACCCCCCCCACCCCATTACAAGCACATAGCAGCTCCACTGGAAGCAATGATGGGTGCATAGCAGTAAAGTAGGTGCAATCTATACTAGAGTAACAGCTAAGGGCTTCACCATCATGCTATAAAAGATACATGACACTGTGTTTTTTCATGTATTTATTTCATACAGAACAGCAACAATGCAATACGTTCAGGTGTTTAGTTGTAGTCATACAATGCAGTCTCTGCTCATCACCAGTATACCATTTGTTTAGGTAAAGTAAACAGGACATTGTCCCCTTCATCAATATGTTTCGCACAAGGACGAGAAGCTGCATACTATACAAATAATAGTGAGTGAAGCAGAACTCTCTATTCCTGGTCTTTGATTAAGTGCTTAGATCATCCTTACGGCAGATTGTACTTGTCTGTGTACCTCGTGTTAAAGAACAGACACATGCAGGTATTTGTGTCTTCGCAGTTGGCACACCCTTCATGTTCTTATCATATGGGATGGTATCTTATCATAGTCAACATAATTTACATTAACACATAAACAGCTCCTGACCCCCTCCCCTTAGTGGTTCTTTTTGGCTGGAGAGCTTGCTATCTTGAGGGAAGGGGTTGGTTTGGTTCTGCTGGTTGACACTGATCCAATGTAATTTCTTTGGTGTGGCATTGGGTTATGGAGGCAATGGGGATTGCACATGCCAGCTCCTGTTTAAATGGTATAAAGCATAGATGCTCAGCTCCTTATTCTTGAAACCTGAGCTTATTGCGGTAAAGCATTGTAATAGCAGTTAACCTCTTCACACCCAGAGGCTGGCTGCTCTTACACAAGAACACTTATTAACATGCCCTACCGGGCATCAAGTGGTATAATGGCTAAGGCACATACGTCATCAAATACCATTGTCAATCGTTCACTATAATACAAAAATATTCATATAATACACAGTGCAGACAGCACAAATCAGTATTACCACATAATACAAGCTCTTTCCTCATACATCCAGTCATTCGATGCTTTTACCCCCAGAAGATGTGGGCGCACACAAGATGTGCGAAAATAATGACTGGGATGGGACGCTTCTGGGAATATACACCCACTGCTGATGTCTGTGTGCTGTGTGGGAGCAGACCTGAGGCAATTCACAGAACCCCCAACCCACCTGCAATTCACGCCCTGTCTGGGATATAGGCCCATCACATCATTCAGATTTGGTTATTGATTTTGGTACTTTCTCACCACTTGGGCAGACACAATATTGTATGGCATAGGAAGAATTACACCCAATGTCATGGTGTCAGAATGCTACAGTGACTGTGTGGAACATCAGGAAAGTCTCTTAAGAGGATACTAGAGTAGTGTCTTCTAGTGACAGTAAATTAGGGAGGATTAGCTCAGGATTTGGAATGCTTTGTTGTGGCTCAGTGGAGAAGTTTAAATTAAACGGAAAACAGGCTACTGAGTCATGATTCCTAAGAAATGTTCTACTTGAACCTGCTTAACCCTCTTCAACTAGGGAACCTTTTCCCAGTGGTCATAAAACAACTTTATGTGCCACTAAAATGCATGGGGTTAATAAAAAAGTGTGCCATATAATTACCAGAAACAAGCAGAAAAAGAGGCCATGTTCACGTTATCTCCCAACTCACTGTCTCTGATCTAAGTGTAAGTGGAGGTCAGCTTTTACGCACATTGCGCTAGGAGTGACATCCCATATCTGCAGTCTGCTCAGTGTCATCTGGAGCTCCTGACACCCAGCTTCACATAATTTCAGGGCACTTTATATTGCATAGTTACGTTTGGGAAATACTGATTTCTGCATCTGAATGTCCTCAAAATACAAAACAATAAAATACATAAATGTCCACCATTTAATAAAAAATAAGCAGCAACTTTCCCCACTACCTTTTGGCTGAAGAAAAGTTGAGTACATAGTAAAGGGATACTTTGGTTTGTTAGTCTTTTGGGTTTTTTTTTTGGTTTTCGCTTCTTCTTTGGAATGGTGCACCAAGGCCTTTGCACAAGTCCATGTAAAAGTGCGGTTATGGTGGCACAGTAATTTGCTTGGTCAGTCTGTCTGGCTCACATATGGTGGAAGGTCAGAATCTGAAGTACGACACTTGCAGAGTAGGCACTATGGTCATATAATGTCTGTAAAGTCTTTGTGGTGCTTGTGATGAAGTTATAGATGGTGTTAAGGTGATGAGAACCTCTCAATGATTCTATCACTGCCCAAGTGCTGACTTTGACTTAGAACTTCAGCTGCTTTCTCCTGGGTTAGTCCCAAGTGCTCTGCTGTGAATTTGGCCAAAGGGTAAAGGCTTTCTATGGTTTTTGGGTCATTGAGGAAGTGTGATGTCTGGGAAAGGATCTCAGCGGCCTTCTCTTGCTTTAAACCCAGGTGATCTGCAGTGAATTTAGCCATGGCATAGACACTGTCAGAAAAGTCCAGCTTGGGTTTCCCATCAGGGCCAGTACTATGCATCTTCATGTGGCTGATGAGGTTTCTCTGCTGTGCAAACTTCCCCCCACACACCTGACACTCGTATGGCTTCTCACCAGAATGAATTCTCATGTGCTCCGTTAGACGGTATTGGCGAGTAAAGCGCATGCCACAAGCATCGCATGCAAATGGTTTGAGCCCTAGGTGGCTTCTCATGTGGCGTGTCATTGTGCCCCTCTGGGTGAATTTTTTCCCACAAATACTACACGGATATGGGCGAGTGAGCCAATGAGTCTTCTCATGCTGGCGTAGGGTGGCTGGGTCCTTGTAGGATTTATCACAGGAAGAGCAACGGTAGGGTCGGATAATGTCTCCCAAATTCTGGCTGGCCTTGTCTAAAAAAGGGACTGGTGGGTCCATGCTGTCTTTGTGGTACAGCTCCTCCTCATTGTGTGCTTCCACATGGGCATTGAGTTGCTCACTGCTGGGGAATCCTTTCCCACAAGGGATGCAGACGTATAAATTGTCTCCATAGCTTTCAGGCTCATAGGGATGGTTGCAATGGTATCTCTCTAGGTTAGCAGAAGGGGAAGGATCCCCACTGCTGCCAGTTTCTTCACTGGTACTTTTATCATCATCTGGCTCATTGCTCTCAAAGCTGGGATATCTGGGTTGCTGAGATAAGGGAGAGTTCTCCCCCTTCTCCTCTCTGTCCAAGTCTTTTTCTCTGTCACTTTCATCCACATAGTTCCCCAATGGCTCAGGCTTCATCCAATCAAACATCAAGTCCCTATGGGGCATACTAGGAACACTGTTTCTAAATGGTTCTGGGTGAGGTGCTGGGGAAGTGCCATTGCTGTCCAGCTTCTGGTAGGCATTTGCTTGGTCTTTATAAGAGCTAGAGTTAGTGAGCACACTGGCACTTACTGGAGGACTGTCCTTCCTTCCAGGAATCAAGGGGTCTCTGCTTTCACCTGCACTTAGTCCATCTGAGTGGTGCTGCGCAGAAGGTCGACTTGGGCTTTTTTTGGAGAGATCAAGTCCACATAACGGAGAGCAATGCCTTTCTGGTGGGCAAAGTCCATGCTGGTGCAACTGATTCCCCTGAGATACTGAGGCATACAGCTCTCCACAGTGTGTGTTTATGGCATTCACAGGCTCCCCTGGTGGAATGTCTATAGGTCTCGGAGTGGATGTGAAACATGATTGAATGACAGGGGTTGTAGCCCTTAAGCCCCTTCCAAGGCTCCCATAACCTGGGTAGCCTCCTGTCCGTACATGGCAGTATTTTCCATTTCTCTTCAGCTTTTTTTTGCAAAGTGACACCAAGTCAGAGATCTGAAGGTAGCTGGCAGCTGCCAGCACAGCCCCAAAGAGCTGCTCACTGGCTGGTTCAGCATCTCCAAGTCTTCCTGTATAGATGAAATCCAGGATAATCCTGAAAATGCTGGGACTGACCATTTCATGGTCCAAGTTGATCAAGTTATCATGAACAACCAATGACTTCAAGTAGACACTACTAGCAGCTAAAATGTTCTTGTGTGCCCTGAACAAAGCATTCTGTACCACAATGATCACATCACACAGGAAGCCTTTAGTCCGCTGGCTGTTCAGCTGGAGGAGAAGTTGTCTTGAGTGGCTTGGTACTTCCATGGTGTCCAGCATCGTGTTTAACTGTCCACCTTCAGAGACACAGACATATCATGAGTTATACAATTATAGGTATATATTTATTATATATATATATATTTTTTTTTATATGTATGTATGTATATATATATATACATATATATATGTAAAATATAAAATGATTATGTACAGTAGATCAGATCACATGGCTAATTATGCAGAATTTAAATGTATTTATTTGAACATTTTTCGTTGTCCCTGTTATCCTGCCAGCTTACACTACTTCTTCCACAACTAAATACTAAAAACTAAAAACTAGAGCCTCAGAAATCCAGCATAGAGTCAGAAATCATAATACAATGCCAATAATAATTATCGTTAAAAAATAAATGTATAAAAAAATCGTTGACAGAAGCGCTAGAAGCATAGAAGCATGCCTGGGAGTATCCGCATATCCGTAGTGCTTTCTATCCCTGGTAATTAGTATATATATATATATATATATATATATATGCTATATTCGTCTCGGCAGGCTGTTCCAGTGTATAAAATAAAAATAAGAAGAGGGAAAGAGCTAGCGAGATGATTGTGCATTAGAGAGATAATAGGGTTAGGAGTGGTCCAGCGCCGAGTACCTTGCTGCGAGGAGGAGGAGGCACCGTGCAGGATCACTGAGACTCTGCTGTCAGTGTGTGGCCGCGGGGGTCCCCAGCCTTTCCTCCTCATGGTGTCTGCTGGCTTGTGCCACCTTAGCCTCTATACATACTGCTTTTATTCTGTGCTAATATGGGGATGGGGGTGGCTACAAGCCCTCGTAGGCATTAAGAATAATGACATCACTGCTCCAGCTTCCAGCTGCAAAACCCCATATCAGGAACCATCACCCCCAAATCACTCCTCCTCCCCATCGCCTGACAGGTGTCCCCTTCCCAGGATCACATACATACACACCTAGAGCACACACACATGCATAGACCTCACTGCCGCCCTGCCATACAGCCCATCATTATATATATCATCACTATACAGTCAGTATACTGGTTACTCTAATAAAATATCATTATTTCTTTATATATATAAAAGACAACAGTATAAGAAGAAAGACCCCCCACCACATATTATATTATCTGCATCAATCACATCGTATCGTATAACATTATAACATGCGATGCTGTCACTGATAATGAGGTGGCAGAAAGTTTTAGAAGTGTAAAAAGTTGGGACTGTTCCTCTGGGGAGCTCAGCGCTAATAATCCCTGTCCCTAATAATCCCTGTCCCTAATAATCACTTTCCCTAATAATCCCTGTCCCTAATAATCCCTGTCCCTAATAATTACTTTCCCTAATAATCCCTGTCCCTAATAATCCCTGTCCCTGTCCCACATGAGGAGCCGCATTGCTGGAGAGCAGGGTGGGTGTAGTCCCAGTGTGATGGGCAATTTGTCCAGGAGTCTCCTGTAATCCCCCACATCCCGCGGCGTGTAATGAGGATGGGGGAATGGGCTCAGCATTACACATCATTATCGCCATCAACGAATTCCATATGAAAGATCGTCCTGATAAGAGGGGTGACAGGTACAGAGGACTGGGGCTCAGCAGCAACACCTAACCAATTCCATTCATGGGTTTATTACTCATAGATTAATATAACATGATAGAAAATAATAATAATATATTATTAAAATAAAATGTATTTAAATGTAATAATTTAAATACATCATTATATCATTACTATATATACATATTAATTAGTGTCGTTTATAGTAAACGAATTTAGTTTTAATTATTAAGATAATTAGTTAGGAAACTGTACAGGATCCGCAGGGTAATTAGCTTAATGTAATTAATGTAATTACCTCGCATAGGGTTTATATATAATCTTATCATTTATCAGTTGTATCATTGTGAAAACGATTTAATCACAAATATAAAACTATAACATTTTAAAAATCTAAATAAAAATCTAAATATTTTATGTTAAGTCAGTGACACATTTACACACACACACACACACATATATATATATATATATATATATATATATATACACATATACTGATAAATAATTGTACATGACTGAAATAATTCATGTCCTATTATTGCCGCTTCTTCCACCGTATTTAAACATTCAGAAACACGGTGAAATAATTACGTATTAATATTTACGTATTAATATTTACGTGATATTTACGTATTAATATTTACGTATTTTGGATAATACTTGGCGCAGATTTTCTGTAGGATAATATTGTATTATGGAATAAAGCCCATTAGGAGACATGTTATGCTGCATCTTAGTGATTGTGACTACAGCAAGTGCACAGTAACAATGTCTGCAAATGGTTTTATTGTGCAGAATCGGAACAATCCCGAATAAGTACCAGAGCGGATAATAAATGTAATATATAAATACACACATGATGAATGTCCTTGTATTCCTGGGTCATGTCTGCCCTGATCGCTATTATGACCCTGATCATTATAACAGGAGTCTCTGGTAACTGTCCCCATTGTTCCTCTGAGTGTGATGGAGTAATGGATCGGACCAGAGCATCAGACCCAGGCAGCTCTATGCGTCCCGGCCATTGTAATGCAGTGTAATTAATGTAATGGGGGATGTGACATTTTTAAGACAAGTTCAGAACTTTTTTGGTGTAAACCCCTGAAGGCCGCCAGCATTAACCCCTTCCCTGCCGCCGGCTAATTAGAAGCAGCTGCTGGAGTGAGGGTGACCTGGGCCACTGTCACCCTCCAGGTCAATGTCATGTCTATATCCATCCAGTGACCTCCCCTAATCACTACTATCTCCTGTAACATTGACATGTAACGAGCTGTCACACTGCGCACAACACAACTACACAACTACACAACTGCTCCTATGCACCCCGATCCGCGGTGTAAATATTGTGTTTTATGGTTATTTACAAACAAATATTTGTGAAAGTGAAAATAATGGTCAATGACTCCCCAGCACATAGTGCCCCCCACCCAGTGCATGCCAGTCCCGTTACCTGGCAGAGCAGTGGCTTCCAGGCAGCTGATGTCTGTGTGAGTGACCATCCCAGGGACCTCGCAGGGCGGACTGCGGATCACTTCCCAGCTGCCAGCCTCCAGCCCAGCATGCCAGCCTTACTGGATGGGTCAGGGGTCCTTCCTGTGCCGGGCCTGTTTCCTCGCTATGCTGGTGCTCAGGCGCTGATGTTGGGGAGATAAAGGGCTCTCTATGTGAGCTCAGGCTGTTAGCGCCCCATGTGATGTGTAGCTATATTAAACTACAAGGTAAAATCCAGGGCAGGAACTTCAAATGACCCCAACTTGAACTTCACACACAGCGAAACTTCTTCTTAAAGAGACAGTGTCCTCCCTTTCTGCTAGTAACTGCTGAGTGTCAGCCTGCACATAAGACCCCCAGGAGCCCCCATCTCTTACACAGGGACCCTCCCTCAGGCTGCCCCACGCCTATCCACTGATCCATTACCCACTGGTGACAACTCCACGGATATCGTCATATGTTATTAATACAGCAATGACATTAACAGACACTATTCCATAGTAGCATTAATAGGCACTCCATCTCCATTCATTACTTTTATTTATATGTATTTCATTGGATCTGATTAATCACAACTGAATAGATTCGCTCATTGGCTGTTTAATCATTACAGATGTGCAGCAATATCGCCCATTTACCAATCACCCTCTATGGTAAAAGAAAAGCAACTTTATAGATGAAACATTACATCTGGCATACAATCCTAGATCAGCACTGGACCAGCACCGATCTTACTGGAATGCTCTCAAGGGTTAATGATGTAATATATAAGAACTAATTAGGGAGCACTTCCCTGTTATCTCCCGATCCTGGCAGCAAGCAGAGCAATGAATTATATATATATATATATATATATATATATATATATATATATTTATATATATATATATATATATATATATATATATAAATAACGTCCCTCTGTACAGTCCCAGATGTGGTGCAGCCCAGGGACTGTCATGTACACGGAAACCACTACAGATCTCATTGAGATAAGGCTGCTGCAGATGAAGCTCTGTCCTATGTGCAGCACAGTGCTTGCAGCTGCTGTCACCTAGGGGAGTGGAGCCACCTCCTGGTCCCCTGGCTCATCCAGGACACCTAAGGTGCACTGTAACACAGTGTTATAGACTGTAGAGACATACCTTGGGGGTCTTCTCTGAAACCCATTCCCCGATGGAGGTGGTCCTAGGATGGTCAGTTTTCCCTGGCTCCTCTTCTCCTGCCTCTAGCGTCTCTGGTACTGGCTGCAGCACTCTGCTGTCAAACACACAGCTCTCTCCAGCACTGATTCCTCTGCTCTCACACTGCCACCTTGTGATCAGGACTCCACACACTGTTATCAAACACAGCTCTCTCCAGCACTGCTGCCTGCTCCTCTGCTCTCACACTGCCACCTTGTGATCAACATCTCAGTGTTATCAAGTACAGCTCTCTCCTCTCCAGCATTGCTGCCTGCCTCCACTGCT
>JABWIB010002246.1:25779-41470 GCA_016617825.1 Platyplectrum ornatum | reverse complement strand
GGAGACTTTTATTATTCCGCGTGGAAATAAGGCACCGGTTAAATATAAATATATATATATATATATATATATATATATATATATATATATATATACACACATATACATATATACATAGTTAAAATATGTTCCTTGTTTCAAGTTTCTTTAGCAACAAATATGATCTCACTCTCAATAGCATGACATAAATATTCACAACTCATTTTGTGTTCCTAGAACATTCTATTATTCTTCACAATGGTTAACAAACACAACATTGTACGTGTCTCTGGTCCGCTGGCTAGGAATGATTAGTGCGCATGTAAAGAGCAGTTTTATGGAAATGACTAGAAAGCACTGGCAGCTTCATTTATGATNTTTTGTTCTCAGGTCCTCTGGAACACACTGTTCCCAGCAGTTCAGGGTTAAGAACTTCATTCTGTTAGCGTTCATTGCTCCCCTCCTCCCACACTGTTCTGTAAACACAAGCCTTTCTAATGGGGAGAATTCAAGAAAATGCGAGACTTTCAAAGCGAGTCGTGGTGCTTATTAAAATAAGAATATTCCGGTAATAAATACTATACATCTAATAACTGGTTACATTTCATTCCATAGAGATGCTGCAGTATGTATAGCGGTATGGTGATAAAATATGGAACAATAGCAGCCACATAGTAAGCTCATTATTTTTTTATGCAAAGAAGATTCAGAGGGCAGTGAAATAAAACTATTTATAAAGGCAATCTTTATTAGCTCATTATGCTTATATGCACCCTAGCCCATTACTTATTTTATTTTAAAAGTATGGTAACTATTTCCTCTTAGCAAAAGAGGAATACAAAAAAACTTTTCTGGATATTAGTAAATCAACACTTACAAATGTAACTAGTGCATGGATCCAGAATGGGGAAATTGCACACTTTAAGCCCTATCAGTACCTACGGCTTGATCCATCTGGGGACAGAAAGGGGTTGTCATAGGTCTACGCTAAATGTACATTTCTGAGGGCCACGTGGTATATGGCTTTTTTCTGTTTTTGGTTTGTTCGTTTTTTTTTTTTAGCATACTTTAGCTATAATGATCTTTTTGCCTAGTATTTTGGTTATAATTATAACATAATATGTATCATATTTTAGTGTAGTGCGTGATAATGCGTGACATTTATTCCGGTCTGATTTGATTCCAGTCTGCTTAAAAAAGTATTAATTGAAATGCAGAATATAAATAAGTATATATATATATATATATATATATATATTTATATTTAACCGGTGCCTTATTTCCACGCGGAATAATAAAAGTCTCCAAGCACCAGGATTCTCTTTCAATCCACGGCTTTCACTCGTCAAAAATCCATTCTTTCCAGGTAGGGACGAACAATAATTTCTGAAAAGCTCTAAAAAGACAGGAGGGAGCGCTATATATATATATATATATATATATATATATATATATATATTGATATGGGTGTATTCAGGGGCAGATTGGTCATATGACTTACAGGGAATTCTCCCGGTAGGTCGGTGTCCTTGGAGGCCACACTGTAGCCCCTATAGGATAATGGTAGTAATAGGTGGTGGTCACTAACTCTTACATTATTGGCTATTCATAACTCACCTACATTATATGTGTGCATATTCTGTGCTCATCCGTAGACTTTATTTAGCCCCGCCTATAGTTGATCCCGCCCCCATTTGTGGCCTCTTGCAGATTTTTTTCCAGGGCCACTTTGAATTCCCAATCCGCCCATGGGTGTATTGTTTGTTAATGTGCAGCAGCGGTCCCCACAAACCTTAATCCGGCCCAGTATATCATACATGTTGACAAAAGCGAGGGCTGATCCAGAAGGGCACACACGTTGTCACTCATTAAGTGTGCCATAGTTGAGTTAGTAAAAGTGCGGAGGCCAGTGTGCGACCCATAAGCACACACAACAAAGCCGTTGGATTGAAACCAATTAAACCATGTATCAGACAGGCAGCAACTTGCTCCACAGTGGGGCACGATCATGCAAACCATCTCCACTGCCAGTGCTATAGTTCACTGCATTTTGAATCAGTGAGGCAGATCGTGTTTATGTTCTTTACTTGAAAATGCAGCATGATGACTCCCCGATGTCCCCTGATGTGAGCCAGAGCATTGCAAAGCAATAGCATGTCATTCCTCTCTAGTGCGGGGATTGCAGGGGTATAGCCATAGCTGCTATACCCCTGCCCTGACTCATGTTGAGTGTTCTGTGCAACCGCTGACTGCCCACACTGTATAATTTAAATCTCCCCTCCCCGTCCACCTCCCGTAATATTCTAGGTGGGAGGGGGAGAAGTCCCGACCCAACAGTAGGAACTTCTAGCACATGTAATATTGTTACACTTAGAATTGTGCTCGCTAACATCTGGATTACAAATGCAATCCGGTCCTTAACTTAACATGGCACCAAAGCCCTGGAGACTATCAGATCTTGGCAAGTATGATATAAGTTATAAGCAGTACACCAGGTACAGGGTGGCACAAAGCAGTCATAATTGGGGTCTTTTCAACTATGTCTCAAGTCTAAGTTGCTCCCATACTGTACTGCCCCACTCGTTCACCTGATATCACCTTGTTAACACACTAGACTACTAAAGGTTAACATAATGTTTGTCTTGTGTGAGTGAGTGCTCATGGTGTGATTGCTAAGGTAATGTATCCCCTTGTAAATATCATGTTTCCTTTTATTGGTATAGGGCAGTATTGTCCCATACTGCTTTACGAGAATTACAAGACATGTCAACAGGCTTAAAATTAGAGCACGCGTTCTTTAATAATACAATTCATTCATATGTGCATGTACATTTACTGTAGAGAATTGCATTTGGAACATGTAACTTAAATATACTTAACATTCCAGGTGTCTTCGCTGGGCACCGGAGCGCAGTGGTGCCCAGCTCCTTCTTCTGATGATGCTCTGGTGCATCCAGTGCAGCCGGAGACAACGCTGTATATGCATGACGCTGTGACATATTTACAGCGACCTCTCCATACAATTCAGATTGGTCTGCTGGGTGATTACTGAATACAGACTGATCTACAAGGTGATTACTGAATACAGACTGATCTACAAGGTGATTATTGAATACAGACTGATCTACAAGGTGCTTTCTGAATATAGACTGGTCTACAAGGTGATTACTGAATACAGACTGGTCTACAAGGTGATTACTGAATACAGACTGGTCTACAAGGTGATTACTGAATACAGACTGGTCTACAAGGTGCTTTCTGAATGCAGACTGGCTGCAAGATGTCATGCACCAGGACACAACCACAGCTGTAACTCAAATATTTCCTGTTCATACACAGCTCCTAAAGCGATGGCGCAGAGAAAAAGATAGATTACACACTTTATTGGTAATCTATTAATGCCATCTTAGTTGTTAGTGTTATTATTAGTATGTATGGCTGAAAACACACAAGGTCACTCTATGCTCACCCTGCCTGGCAGAGGAGTTTGGCTCACTGGCTATTGACAACCATAGCGTCACGAGGGACATAAGAAGAATGAAGCTTCCTCAAATCCCTATCACTTCTAGGTAAGTTTATGCTCACCCTATCATTCCCCGTATATCACTCTAACCCTCCCATCCCTGCAGCCTAACCTTAATGTTCCTCTTGTCTTATCCATTCTCTCTGTCTGCCCATAGTATTGAATACCTCCCAACTGTCCTGAGATCGGGTGACAGTCCCGGCGTACTGCTCGCCTTCCAATATATCCCGATAAGTGAATTTGCCTGGTTTGTTTGCCTTGTTTATTACTATAGTTATAATAATATTATAATAACATTTATATATTTGTCTATATTTTGTCCATTCAGCTCAGCAAAAGGGGTGGAGTTTATGAAGATATGGGAGGAGTTTAATCCTTGGCAATCTGAACGATGCCTTTTCAAAACGGCAAAGCCGAGGCTTTTCGGCGGCACGCCGCCGTTCTTAAGGCAAACTGAACACTCAGCATGCCGGCTTCAGCGCGTATGAGGGGAGGCGATTGGACTAAAAAGACATGTGATTACGATCACAGTCTTTTTAGGTCCCCTCCCTTTCTCACTGTGAAGCCGGTGTTTCCTGTGATGCTTTTAGCTGGAACGCAGCAATACAATGAGACACCCTGACATATATCAAAGTGCATGTCCACTTCCCAGTAACTCCTCACTTATTTGTGGAAATGTACTTATATATGGTGAACACAGTTAATTGGTTACTATAAATCCAGCATTCACATATTTACCATTGGCTGATGAGGCAAATCTCATATTGCACAGTGGACAGCAGAATGTGATGATAAGTTTTCACCGCCCCAGCCACGGCCTGTGACATCCGACGTCTCTCATCCCGTCAGTTTTGAGCTCATATTCTCCATTATGTAATATGATCTTGAATCTGATTGGCTGCTATGGGCAACATCCCCATTTTTTTTAAATCTCCCTGCTTAGTACATTTAGACCATGGTGCCAGACCCCTAACTTTCCTGATTCCCCACTTTTGGGGGACTGTCCCGCTGAATGATAAGGGGACAAATGGGTAGGCATCTGTATTTTTTCTGCGCTGCTAAAATGAGCCGGGGCTTGGGGTGGACTCGCGATCGCAGCACTAAATGGGGCAGGGCTGGAAGCAGGACTTATATGTCTTGTTTCCAGACCCCAAGATGTTGGTATGTGATGCTGATGTGATAAAACAGTGAATGCAGCAACCAAAACTAATTGGTAAATCAACCTCCCCTCCGCTTGACATTACATTATATAACAGTAAACAGTGCTTTTATTACATTTATAGCACTTCCCATTTGTTATGGCAGGCTGGCCGGCTACTCTCCTTGGTGCTTTGTTGCCATGGAGTCTCTCCCACAGATTAAGTGGTTTTTCTCTTGGTCAGAAACACGGCGTGGGCAAGGTGATGACATGTTCCCACTGTGCATGCTGTGCCTGTGACACAAAGGACGACGGCTCTGCCTCTGGAACTCTGCTACCCGAATACTGACTGCATACTGGTGGCAGGAGACAATCTATTGCATACATGCCACATGTAGGAAGCATCAGAGACTGCAGGGAATTGAGGCAGAGGTTTGTTTATATATAATGTAGGAGCCATGGTTTTCAAAGTGAAGATTTTAGCATCGGAAAAAACATCTCCCATTATGGATCAGACAGAAGCGATTTCCAATGGTAAAGTGGGACTAGGGTTAGTGGGAAGCATACATACGGTCCAGAAGGTGGGATGTACGGTTATTGTATAGTAAAGGTGGCCATACACGAATATTGTGAGCTCGGAACTAAATTCGGCCCATGTATGGCCACGACCGAAAGTTCCCAACGGCGACTAAACGCTGGGAAACCTAAACAAACGAACATCGCGATCAATCGGATTTCCCGCCGCACAAGAGAAGGTGCTGGGCACCGCTGCGGTGCCCAGCAAAGACATCTGACGGGTGAGTGTATTTTAATTTGATTTATTTCCTTTTTTAGGGGATTTTTTTTTTAATCCCCATAGGCCAACATGGGAACGAAGTCGTTCCTGTGTATGGCCAGCTTAAGGGCTGTCTTTATATGCAATCTTATCTTCCACACCATCACCATTTGGGTTTAACAAACTGATGTTAAAAACACATATTTCTTTTGTACACAGGCGGTTACCATAGTCACACTGTACTACTGAAACTCAGGAATAAAGAATTGTGTACCATTGGGTCAAGTGAGACATTGGGTCTGCTTTCTTTTCATCTCATTCTGTATACATTTTAAACGTGCCTCTTCCTAGGTGAATATTTTTATTATTTTCTATTACATCCAAATCTGGATCAGCCTGTGTGTGCAATAATAATAATAATACTAATAATAATAAATAAAATAATTATAAGAAATAAAAATCGGCCTGTGAATGGCCACCTTAAGGCCCAGCCGCTGTGTACAATCCTGAGAGGGGATTTCTCAGCTACTCCTCCCCCAGGTAGAGTGTAGCAGTGCACCTAAGATTTTAGCTACTCAGAAAGAGAAGTGTCTAAGGTTTTGACCTGTGTCAGTGTTATGTCTAAGGAGGGCCTTCCCTGACGGTAGTACTGATTTCTAGCCACTAGGGTCTAAATTTACTACACAAAGATTGCAGGAAGATTGAAAAGTGGGGATGTTGCCCATAGCAACCAATCAGATTCAAGCTCACATTCTCCAGTATGTAAAATGAAACAGAGATTGAATATGAATGGTTGCTATGGGCAACATCCCCACTTTTCAATCTCACCGCTTAGTAAATTTAGGCCAATGTCTCCTTTGGTGACCTGCTGATTTACATTTAGATAATATAGTTATATCACTGTACATCCTGAACCTTAGCAAGTGCAAAATACAGCAAGTAAGCAAAACATGGAACCTCAACACATTGAATATGAAACAGCCATTACACTGCACCCTCATTTATCTCATTGCCAATTATAGTTAATACAGTAACTTTTGTTAAAAACTATAAATGAAAGAGTAGAAGATAGAAGCCCCGTGTCTCCTGTTTCTTTTATTTTTTAATGGAGCTTGGAGTGCTGGGATTGGGAAATGAAGACAATGGACATTAGGGTGTAAAAGGAATGAACTACATAATGAGGGGATGTCTTTTCACTAGTGTATACACACAGGAAATGTGGTTCTTTATCCAATATAGAAGGTGAAAACCGACACTGAAAATGTGTATTCTACCCCCAGGGTAACTGTGACAGAGCATTTCTTGGTAAACAAGGATAGGTCTTTATTAAATGTTCTTTGCTTAGATGTCTCATTGGAACATTTAATCTGTAACAAGGATGTAAACCACACAAAGAACATTCAGACGTAATAGTATGAAACAATAAGTACATCAATTAACATTACTTCAGCATTTCAAATTATTAGGTTACCCATACAGATATGTAAATAGATGTTACCAAACTTTTATTGGGATTTGGGGAGATATTGTACTTGCAAAGTGTTTTGTCTGATGTAATGTCACTGTTTCATTATACTTTATATCTACCCATTGTATTTTGTATTTTTTACCCTTTCTTGTATTTTCAAAGATGTTTATTATCCCTATCCAACTGTTTACATTGTATTTTCCTACAACAGACTCTTCTTACCATGCATTCAATGGACTGCCGACTACCAGAATTCAGAGCCTCCAATCTATAAAGATAGCTTCTCTGTGGGGGACAAATCACATCTGGACCTCCCTTGCAATATCTATCTATTCTGTTACCAACAGAATATTTAGTAAGCGGAGAGATTTGGATGTGGGGATCTTGTTCATATCAACCAATCAGATTTAAGCTCTCAGTTTCATTTTACACACTGGAGAATGTGAACTCGAATCTGATTGGTTGCTATGGGCAACATCCCCACTTTTCAATCTCGCTGCAATCTCGCTGCTTAGTAAATATACCGCCTAAACTACAGCCGCAATGTTGTTTGTTTATGGAATTTCATAACTTTTTATATAGTTAAAATTTGTTTTTAACTCTAGAAATACAGACTTATTATGAATGCAGGTTTTCTGCGTAAATGACATCACTAGTAACATATGCGCAACAACCTGGGCTAATGCAGTCACTTCATGTAAATCACTGCCTCAGCCCCGGTCCTCACTATGATGGACCATCCATGGTAAAAGGTACCGTAATCTTTTTCCATACAGGGGGCTGGGCATGTGGTTCTTTATCCAATATAGCAGGTGAAAACCGACACTGAAAATGTGTATTCTACCCCCAGGGTAACTGTACAGAGCATTTCTTGGTAAACAAGGATCGGTATTAAGCTGTTCCTAAATGTTCTTTGCTTAGATGTCTCATTGGAACATTTAATTTGTAACAAAGATGTAAGCCACACAAAGAACATTCAGACGTAATAGTATGAAACATATGTGTTAAATTATATTTGTCATTTATATTTATCCACTGGAAATATGGAAATATGACTGGGGGAACAGACAGGGAAATTAGAGGCCTAGTACACGTATACAGGGCAAAATAGAACTGGTGTATACATACAGGGGGAAAAAAAGAGAACTGGGGCATATGTACAGGGCAAAATAGGCCTAGGGTATACATACAGGGGGGGATAGGGGAACTGGAGCATATGTACAGGGGGGAAAAGGAGGACTGGGGTATACATACAGGGGGAAATAGGAGGACTGAATTATACATACATGGGGGAATAGGGGGACTGGTGTATACATAAAGGGGGCAAATAGAAAGACTGGGGTATACATACAGGGGGGAATAGGGGAACTGGAGCATATGTACAGGGGGAAAAAGGAGGACTGCTGTATACATACAAGGGGGATTAGGAGGACTGGTGTATACATAAAGGGGGGAATAGGGGGACTGGTGTATACATAAAGGGGGCAAATAGAAATACTGGGGTATACATACAGGGGAAATATAAGGACCTGGGTATACATATAGGGGGGAATAGGAGGACTGGGGCATATGTACAGGGCAAAATAGGACTAGGGTATACATACAGGGGGGAATAGAGGAACTGGGGCATATGTACAGGGGGAAAAAGGAGGACTGGGGTATACATAAAGGGGGGAAATAGAAATACATACAGGGGGGAAATATAAGGACTCAGGTATAAATACAGGGGGGAATCGGAGGACTGGGGCATACATACAGGGGGAATAGGAGGACTTGTATAGGGCAACAAATTGTTAAGGGCCTTCCAGTCCCTGAGATTTCCTGCACATGCCCAGTCAGTGCTGTAACCTGAGGCATGCTGGGACATGTTACATTTCTCAGAAATCTCGCCCCGAAGGCACGACCATAGAACATTATCTATCAGCCCAAAAAGAACAGACAAATTGTGTCTGATGTGTTTACAGCAGGAAATGGAATAAATCAACTTTTCCACTTTGGACTATTACAATTGTGTCACTTTAATTCTTTCATTTTCTATAGTAGGCATGTGGCAAAATTCTTACTATGTAAAACACCTTGTGACAATAAACATATCCCTTTGAAACAATAGATTTTAGCAATTTTACATATGGTTTTATGATAAAATTCTCTTGATCCAGGATAATTTCACCTTATGTGTTGCATACGTCACAGCTATAACACTACATCACATGCTCCAGATCTGCGACTGTAATGCTAGCAGCAACATCTGCTGTCCTCAAATAAATAAGGACGTGGGAGACAACTTGTAGCATACAATTACACACACAGTGGAGGACGTAGAATGCCATCATCTGGTGAAATGCTACAGGATGAATGCCAATAACAGCACAGCTATGTACACACATTTGTCACAGCACGTGACACTCCAAAGGCTGTAGCCAAGTGCATCAGAACGTGTAAAGACCTACACATCATGTGTAAGATGCAACACATTGAGGCTAAAGATAAGGAAGACCTGTGATTAGATTGTGTATAAAATGTAACATGTTCCCGAAACTTTAGTGATGACGACAATAGAAACTATACACACTTATTCATGTATTAGTGTTGTGTGCATGTCTCAATATAATACTATTAACATAGACATCCAACAAATCAGAATAGGGTCAATAAAGCAGTGTGACTATATCAGATATTTTATATATATAGGTGTCAATAAATTAATGTAAATACTCGTCACACAATACATTAATTATGTACGTTCTCAAGGCATTATACGTTTCAGGTGACCTCCTGGTGACAAGGCCATATAATTGGTTTTGGGTAACGCATTGTGTCCACCTAAATAGGTCTAGGATTTACGTCTAGAAGTGGTCTGGTTTGAGAATAGGGATTTGTACAGAAACAAATGTGTGTTTGTGGATAAAAGGTGCTTCGCTGACTATTCTTTAGTTAATGCTGCCTCTAGTCACTGCACTCTGAAAAGAGGATATATCTTTTCTTTAAAGAGGTGACATGAAGAGACTGGGCCTATATCAAACATTGGAAGATACATTTTGGGCCACAGGTGATAAAATTGTTATCATTTTGTTTAACTTGTGGTTTTAGGTGGATGACACGTTCAACTAAGTTTAAATGGACCACTCCAGGGTAAATAATAGATCCAGAACAAAGGTCACCACAAGCAACAAATGAAGGGGCATTCCTAAAGGGGATGCCACCAATCTAAACGCTGCACGGCCACAGTGATCAGTGATTATCAATACTGGGAATCAGTAAGTTTGTTAAAATGTTCTTTTTACGTCAAATTACAAGGACCTACAGGGATGGTTAGGGGGAGGTATATAGGAAGGGGAAGGTTAAGGTAAGCCTGTTTAAGATGGAAGGCTGGGGTTAGGCTGTGAGAAGGGGAAGTTTAGGCTGTGTGAGGTGGAGGGTTAGGCTTTGTGAGATGGAGGGATTGGGTCAGGCTGTAAGAAGGGGAGGGTTAAGGTTAGGCTATAGGACATGGAGGACGACAGTGCAAGACCACTCCGATGCATGTCTGTCGCACACTCCCTCGGCTCCTACTGGCAGTGACGGAAGTCATTGATTCAATGACCACCACATTGACTGTAGCCTGTAGCAAAGGGAAGAGAGAAGAGAAAAGAGGTGAAAGAAAGGGAAAGACCTAAATGCAATAGGAGAGTCAGAAAGGAGAGCCTCACACCTCGGCCCCTGCATGTAATAAGTTGGGAATTACATGGTAGAGTGGTGTCCTAACCCTTGCGGGTAATGGAGCCTTTAAGACCTGGGAACATTGGGACATGGGAAGAAGGTCTATAAAGAGGCCCCATTTCATAAAAACTTGCCAATACCTGCTCAATATCAGGCAGAAGCCTCCGCTCTATATATATAAGGTATCCAGTAAGAGATTTCTGACCGAACCCAATGAGGGAGGGGAGGGCCTAATCCAGTGCTGCAGGAGTACCCTCTTAGCTGTTGTAACCACAACTGTAGGAGTAGGACCGCCTGGGGAAAACCAAGGTATGAAATCCACAAATCAAAATTGGCCCATAGTAATGCTGAGTAGTTGCAGGGCAAGCGCAAATTGAGTAAGGCATTAATAAAGTTCATGATCTTCCCCCAGAAGCCCCATATGCTCCCACAGTCCCAAAAATTGGTGCAGGGTGGCCCTAGAAGCGTGGAATTTGGGACACCCGCTCGTCTCATATGGCTCTGTTGGGCCTGAGAGATATATACTCTGTGTATGGTCTTGCAATGAGTTTCTTGTAGGGAAGCGGATTTAAGGCACCGCGCCACCCTATCGTAAAGTTGGAACAAAACTCCAGGAGAGGACAGGAAGTTCCGGTGCAGAATTTTTAATGCACCATGACAAATGCATATAATTTAGAGGTATATTCTACTTATTTTACTTTTTGACATTATTTGGCAGTATACTGTCCTGATCTAAATGCTGTAGTGAACATAGTTTTGACCCAGGTACTTATAAGGTCAATATTTTGGTCTAGTGGTGCTTTGAAAAATGTTTTAACACCCTAAAGATGCCTTGAACTGTTGGGGAACCATTGGTATAAGCTGACGTCCTTTTCTTTAAACTTTATTATAAAGGCTCCTATTTAACATATCCAGCTTAACCTTAATAATGTATGTAATGTCCTGTGAATAACAGAACATACAGACATCAGATTTGCACAGTATTGTCATGAACTCTGTGACTTTTATTTCCACCCAACATACACAAAGGTAAACACAACAAAAATTCTACATTCACATTGCTGTTTGCAATAAACATAAAATACATACAATAGAGAAGTGTCTGAAATACATACAATTCTATATTAGTATATTCAGCCATTAGCCAGAGCAAGGTAGTTTACTTACCATGACCCTGTAAAAGTCAGCAAGGTTAGTGAGCAACCGTTAATTGCAAGTACTATTACATCTAATAATATTGCACTGGATCCAGAGGCCACGTGCCTTGGATTTCCAATAGCTTTTTCTACCTCAGCTCCTCTGCATTGTCCCCACGTTAAATGAGGATGGTGTGGAAGTTAGGATTGCACATACAGCCCAACTATCATACATCCCCCCCCCTCACCTTATGTACCTCATGCACACATCCGCTCGTCCTACCCCACTGACAATGGGGTTCCATTATAGTTCCTGTTCCATGATGGAAACCTGGATCGGTAGGGTCCAGTCCTGTAATGGTATGTTGCAGAATGCGCACACAAAGGTCTTGATCCGGTCCTCCTATAGAAATGATCTATTTGCTCTGGATACACAGTGGATACAGCACTGACTGACAGGGCCTTCATGACAATGTCATTTTTAGGAAAGACAACCTTTGCTGTGGAGATGTAGATTTGCATTTTGTTACTATGGAAGAGTTTTTCCAACGTATCCAAGTACAAGTATATTGTTTCTGAACCGCTTTTAGCATGGACATGCCTTCTATGGATGCTTATCCTCTGAGCTTCTACCATTATAACTGAAACAGAGCGTTATGTGAACAAAGTGTAAATAAAAAAATGTATTATTGATTTTAATAAACATTTAAGGCACAATTTAATTTTATTTACCTGGTAAGTATAATTCATTATTCTGTTTACCCCTTCCTATGTGTATACCGGTGATGACTGTGTCATTTAAAACAGTGTGCAATGCAACCAACAAGGACTTGATCATCTGCTTCAAGTCTACAGTTTATGTAACCGTTCAGACCTCCATGTGTTGCGTACACACGTAGAAGTTTGTGTAAGAAGCACATGTGTGTGTACTGAGCATGTGAGCACATGGTGATAACACATTAGATGGTACTGGAATCCTTTAGGGCAGTGGACCATGACATCCCGTTTTGCGGGGCAAGCTGAGTTTAGGGAGTCTTTTAAATCATACAGTAAGGATTTGGCTAAGCTACAACTGTGCGCAAGCCAGGTCTGTTGCAACAAAGATAAGATTCAGTTCTGTGTTTATAAGTTCTGTGCATACAAGGGGAGGACACTTCCCTCGCACACAGACCTCAGGATCGCACACATGTAATTATATTCTGTACAAATGGACTTATGTCATTGTTCGTTAGTAGGTCAGGATCTGGTCCAAAGTCCATAATCATATGCCCTATAACAATTCCCCTGTCATTCATTGTGCATAGCCGCGCAGAGTGAGAAAATCTGGCAATTTTACTGGAAGCACACATGCGCAATCCAGATGTTGCCGGGCGGAAATTGCGAGAAAGTGCGAGAATTAGGATCTGGTCCCCTGCCACATCGCAAAAAGACTGTGGCATAAATTTACTAAGTAGGATGCTTGCAGGGAGATTGAATAGTGGGGATGTTGTCCATAGCAACCATTCAGATTTGAGCTGACATTCTCCAGTGTGTAAAATGTAACTGAGAACTAGGTTGCTATGGGCAACATCTCCACTTTTCCATTCCCACAGATTAGTGAATATAAGCCTTACTTAGAAGCTAAGACAATAGTTTTACACTTACCTGACTCTTTCTAAGCTTCAGCCAAAAGTAATTACAGGTATTTTACTGTGGTATAGATTGTGCCTTTCGGACAAGCTGCGACTTATAAGCAAATGATGAGAACATGTTATTTTACAGTTTAGAAAGGATCAGACAGAGCTGAAGTGATTGAATAGATTACTGCACATCTGGATACAATACATGCTATTAAGTGGCACAGATTTTTTCTGATATATATATATATATATATATATATATATATATGTATATATATATATAACCAATGTTATAAGACACCTACTTCATCATAAGCATGTCCACGAAATACCCTTTCTCCTATGCACAGACCTCAGTTTAATAAAGGAAGCAGGAAATGATATAAAGAAGTTAAATTGTGTTTGTATATACACGCTCAGCCTCACCTACAGTCCGTGCCTTTAATCACATACACAGAGGGTGGGTGACGCTGAAAAGGGAGGAAGTCTCCTGCTTTCACTACACTATATAGCCACATTTATTCAAAGGATATTAGAAAAACTTCAGCACATTTCACACTGAAATTTCCTGTCACGTTCCACACATAGAGGTATTGTTACTGGTTACTGCTGTTACCCTGTTGCTATCTGTACCAATTCCCATTAGTGTCACCAAATGAAGCGAGCACAGTAGGACGGTGTCATTAGATTGCCATAGACATGTATCATGGTAAATTAGAAAATGCAATAATGACAAGATGATATCAACTCCTACTTAAAAAATGATATTAGAGGTAATTAAGCATTTCATGATGGCTGGTAATTAGCTAAAATGATCAGTCTAATGACTTAAAAATATAAATAAAAAAGAAGCAAGTATCTTGTAATATTAGGGTTTGTAAATGTCATACTATACCGTGTTTCCCCGATAATAAGACACTGTCTTATTTTTTTTTCAGGACGAAATAAACCCATAGGGCTTATTTTCGGGGTAGGGCTTATTTTATTGACCTGCTTTTAATTCAGTCAGGCTCAAGTGCTGCTGACATTATGACACCTCATTGTCCCCCAAGTGATGCTGACATTATGACACCTCATTGCTCCCCCTGCTGACATTATGACACCTCATTGGTCCCCCAAGTGCTGCTGACATTATGACACCTCAATGTTCCCCCTGCTGACATTATACCACCTCTTTGTGATTTATATAGGGCTTATTTTCAGGGGAGGGCTTATTTTAGTCAGTTTACTGTAAAATAGGGTAGGGCTTATTATCAGGATAGGTCTTATTATAGGTATGTAGCAGGGATGGAGTGGGGGTGTATACAGGGATATGCCATACTGTCACTTCACTGATTTCACTGAAAAACTATAACTCCCCATTCACATTTCCATACTGCCAATTCTAAATTTCATCTTTGACCAGGGTATATAGGGTATCATTCCTAGACCCCAATAAGTTGGTGGACCATTAATATACTACACCTCAGGCTGTATGCAGACCACCTCCCGTCCCACTGACTCAAAGAAGTAATGATCCCAAGGATCCAGATCCATAATGAAAGTTCGTTATTTGTCTTTGCACACTGGTAAAATGTCATTATTTTCTGCATCTTGCAAGCAATAATTGGCCACTGAACATTGTCTAATGTCAGAGGTCCTCTCACTTCAGTGTCTAGTTTACATATAAATAGGAACTTGCTACATTTGCATGAACCTGTTTTCTAGGAATTTGTATTGGATAAAACAATAAGACACAGCTGTGCACCAGCCCATTAGTCACTGGTTTTAGCGCAGGTAAGGTCATGCAGTAAAAGTAAAAACATCAATCATCTCTAGAAGTGTCATTTATAATCTTTGCTATACACAAATACGAGAACATGCGTCATACTAAAACGATACATACTACATATTTGGTTGACACACTCAGCAAGCTATGTGGATTTTAAGAATCCACATAGTAAGTTTTGCTGTAATATAGTATCAGTGTGAGTTACACCTGGGCAACAATATTCCTGCACACAGATACTGACCAGTGTTACACTAATATTTATACCTGGGCTAGGAACCATCACCTCTATAGCTGGGCATTCACAATATTTTTCTCATGGAAATTTGGAACTGACAAACGGGGGCGATTTCCCCTAGGGTATCGTTCTAGTCGTGCCCATAGAAAATGTAAAAATAAAACCTGCAAAAGAAAATCGGGGGAGGTTCTAGGCCATTTTCTAGCACATTTTTTTTTTTAACCATAAATGCTTATTTGTGAGGGGTAGATAATACCCCATTCACATTACCTCAAATTAACTGTCTTTTTTTTTATGAAAAACCTGGTTGCAGTGAAAAAGCCGGCTTCTAAACTCAGTGTGAACGCT
>JABWIB010002246.1:3310-23669 GCA_016617825.1 Platyplectrum ornatum | reverse complement strand
TTTTTTTTTTTAATATGCGTTAGCATAGTACAAGTTTCAGTAAGTTGCAATACCAATGCTAAATCATCTAAAACGTCAACTTATTTTTATTATTAAAATGGCTTAATAGATATTAACCAATTTAACAACACAGCAAGTATTTCAAAGAGAGGTATGAAGATACATGCTGTGAATGAAAGCGTGATAAGCTTGAGGGGTACGAGTGAGTTTGTGTAGTAGCAATAACCATATAGTGCAGAGTCTTATATTTCTATGCATATCAATAAACAGTAATACGCTTCACGTGGAGGGATAATAATGTATCATGAACCAACTTAGAATATCCATTATACGTATGCATGCTCTGTGTAAAACTACATTTTACATATTTTTATTCCAGCAGGTCTGTTTTTCTGTGGATGTGTAACATATCAACAAATATATTAAAGTGCGTTCCATTTCTGGTAATAAATAAATAGCAATTAGATCAGTAAAACAGCCACTCATCCCCCACAAGCATTGAACTGGAGCTCTATGCCTCCCACAGGCAGATGCCACTGTAACCTCTCTTTCTTCAGCCCTTCTGTTGTGGTATTATTTTCCAAAATAAGCAGGCACGAGGAGAGCATCTATTTCAGTATACGAGTGTTCCTTAATGCGGCTAAAAATAAGTGTGGTTTTACGGCCAGGAAAAAATAAGTGCTATATTTATATAACCAGGCCACGTGACGCAACATTAAGGTGTACAGCAAGTTGTGAGAACAGTTGTACTGAGGTTATTGTACAGCCAATCAATGACCAAGCGGTATTATGGTGCTGCATCATATTGCTGTGGTAATAGAGTTGCTTTGTTAATTGTGTAGAGTTCTTTTCACTATTATACTTCCATAGCAAGCAAGACTACAGAAAATGTATTAAACTGCGGGATTGGAAAAGTAGGGATGTTGCACATAACAACCAATCATGTTCATTTTACATACTGGAGATTGTGAGCTTGAATATGATTGATTGCTATGGGCAACATCTCCACTTTTCCAATGCTGCACTTTAGAAAATTTTGGGCCTGAAGTACTTACTTTCATATATAATAAAACAGTTAATGGAGCGTCATTGGATTGGCAACGTAGGAGTAGTAAGACAGGAGTAGTAAGAGTCTCCACAAATCCCTCCCATATCATAAAAAGGGGATACTTTCCTTTCCTTATAAAGCAGTGTTTTTAAATACTAAAGATTTCTTATGCTGTAAGTTTAGAGCTTTATATATTACATGTAGAGGAAGAACTCTAAGGCCTAAATTTACTAAGCAGCTTAGGCCTAAATGTTGACATCAAGTAGAGTAGCCATTATGCTTTGTTTAAAATGTGTTTATTGTAAAAATACAATATAACGTTTATAAAAAAAGTTGCTTAAAGGGGAAAAAATTAAATAGAAAAGTCTGGTTTTCTGCAGTACTCCCCTTCAGACATGAAAAAATGTCACATGGTTCATATGGTACATATCATATATATAATCTGGGGATATAACATTAAGTGGATGGTGAGAAGGAGGTGGCACATGCATTCTGTGTAGCAGACTTCTCCCTGTGCAATTGCAGAGTAATGGTTTTTGTTTTATAATTTACATAGAGCCTATATCATAACCAAATGAATGATAATAATTCATAACAAAACATAGTATGGAACATCTTTATTTTACAAAAAGTAAACAATTAAAAATCTAGGCAAGACATAAAAATGTCATAACACCTGTCCTTAGAGGCCAGAAAACAATATGTAGCAACAGGGCATCCATCCGGGAAATATAACTTAATGGTTGCACTATAATACATTTGTAAGAAGGACTGTAGACATGGGTAATTCATTGAAGGAATTTCACCAGCTCAGCGGGTGTCTGCCAGTCAACCTCATCCAAAAGCACTCAGCGAGTGCCACTACCAGTCACTTTCCTCCTGACGTCGGGGTAAATCCCAGGAGCTGTTCTATTGGTGTGTATCGCCATTCGTCTGCCTCCAGTTCCTCAACTAACCCAGCCAACTTCTCCATGCGAGTCACTTGCTGATCTGAAAAGATTAGACCTAAACAAATGTTACTGCAATTAGAACAGGATCCACCCCTCTCTCTCCCTCTCAAGGTAGTGCCATTATTCCATCCCTGCTGAAACTCATGATGAATCACAGCTTTAAGATGGATCTTCACATTTACCATTTACTAGGAGTTCTTCAGCTAGGGACAAACAATTGGAACAATCCTCAGAGAAACAAAGGGTGGGGGTGGAAGCCCATACAAATGGTCTCTGCTCTGATTGCCACATAGATATTCTATTCGTATCTAAAGACACCAGGAGAAATGTAGCTTAAAAATTCCCAGCAAAAGCAAAACCATGGGCTTGTAAAATGGTAACACTTAATATTTGTATCTGCATGTATTAGTACGATGGTGCTATGGAATAAGGATAACTTATTCCCAGCAGATTTTCTACCACACTTGCAGCCATGTTTAATCCTGAGTGCACATGCTATTATATAGCAGACAAGGTCATGTAGTGTGCACAATTGTAGCTAATGTGTGTGTGATTATAACGGCAAATAATTAGAGGGTGTGATGGAAGAAGACTACTATTGGCGTCTGTGGACAGCTATAAGAAACATGTGAAGTCAGAAATATGTAGCCAAACCACACAATGAACACGAGCATTTCCCATACAAAAGAACTTTTAGAATAACAATTTGTCTGGACCAGATCCAGAGTTGAAAATAAAAAAGAAAAAGCTACACCTGGCATGTAAATTTCATCTACTCAGAGAGGACAATTAATATAAATATTCAAACTATAATAAAATGTAGACACAAGGTGCAAGATATGCCTGATATAATCCAGCATTCAGAAGATACTTTAAGAAACTTTCTCCAATGTTTATATCCACTCATGTGATTTTCCTTTTCATGTACTTCTATGCTGGATGCTGCAGACAATTTACCTTTCAGATTACTCTTCCTTGTGCTTCCACTAAATCTGCTGGCTGATCAACAAGGTACGATAATCCCTTGTGAATTGGAGCTCATGACATATAAGTAAATATAAAGATAAATGTGGAGCTGGTAGGGGACAGACAGATATAAATGAAAACAAACTGGAGGGAGTGTGTAAATGGATGACTGGAGACAGCACAGAATGAGTTGAAAGACAACGTTTAGTGACCTGGGCCACTTTCTTTTGCCCTGAGGTACCTATGAAGAAAGTATTAAAACTCTGCTGGACGACTTGTCCCTTCCCATTTAATTATACCTATGAGGGGAGGGTGTGATATATTCTGCCCTCAAGGCAATGAAAGAAACAAAAGTAGCCAAGATGTGTTTCCTGTGTCACCAAATATAACAATTGTACAAACTGTAAATTTGAAGATAGGGAATATTCCATATTCTTAAAACGCATTACATGTAATAAATATATTTAGGATATGACATATAGAATAGGGCAGGCCTTGATAAATATCATTAGAATTAGGACCTGGCGGAAAATCGTAGGTCTGGTCACCCTGTGGTCTCTTTCTACTCCTGCTGAGCAGCTGAAACCTCCCCCCTCTCGTGTGTAACTATCAACTTTTGGATTTGGTTCCTAAGTATTCGATAATTTATCGACCCCTTTTATAGGGACACGATAATCCAATACTACATGTAAACCAACAGAACTGTAATGCAGAAAATCCCAGGAACTAAGGATCTAAACAACTATCACAATCCTACATCATCTTATTTCACAATTACACCTAAAAAGTAATGTACTAGTATTTCCTGATACAGGTATAGTAATTGATAAGTAATGATAGAGGATGTGTAATGTTTAGCAGTAAGACCTTTTGGAGGCTTCCCACAAAGCATCGCCAGGTTTAGTCTGTTTAAATGTTCAGTCATTTTGAATAAAAACATTTCAGAGAGACAGAAGTCGCAGATTAAAATCCAGATTTTCTGCAGCATAGATATGAGTGTAAGTTATCTACTTACCATGCTTTACTTGTTTCAGAGTGGATGCTACCTGATAGCTGAACACAGACTCGCACAGGAATCGCTCTGAGCCATCTGTAAACAAGAAAGACAATTTAGTCACAGATTTACACACCCAGTTATCTTTTATTGATATATTGGCACCATATTATACATTTGCATACAGTTCAAATTGTTTAATGCACAAACATATCAGGGTCATCTCAAATCAGAGGCTTATTAACTGACAAATATCACTTGTGGGGGGAGCCCTTTCAAAACACAAATAGACTACATAACCTATGCTCTGTTAGTGCCCTTGTTAGAATCCTAGCTCCCAGCTGTCTGGGTCCTTATTTTAATTACATTTGTAGAATCAATTCTGATAATAAATACAAAATGTAAAAAAACCCTATGTATGATATAAATATATATGATTTTAAAAGAAATATGCAAGCAACATAATACTAAAACTTCCTCTGTTTAATAACTGTATCTAACACCAGATTATGAAGATGGAAAGTTCTCTCTGTTTGACATTCCCAGAAGAGGAAGCCACATGAAAAGTACAAAGTTAAATACATTTATGAGGATCTACTATTTTTCACACTGAAATATAGATTATCCATCCCAAATGCACCGGCAGAGGTCATCCTGTATACCATTATACTAAAGTTTGTACATTCTTCCCGCTTACTGACTTACATATCCATACTACTAACAGAAGCTCAAACCACATATCACAACATCACGTTATAAGTAACTCAGAAGCCTCTGCATTTTAACAGTCTTGATTTGCACCAGCATTAGGGCAGACACTAGTTTACCCTGAGTAAAATGTGGGTAAAGCTCACCAAATATGACAGTAGAAGTAAATTACATCAAATCCCTTTCTTTTTTCTTATAGGTAAATCCAATCTACCTTCTTATCATATATTATACAGTCAGCTGCATAAATATTGGGACAGCAGCACAATTCTCATATTTCGGGGTTTATACAAATCCACAATGGATTTGGAATTAAACAAACAAGATGTCCTTTTACTGCAGACTTTCAGCTTTAATTTGAGGGTATTTTCATCCAAATCAGGTGAACTGTGTAGGAATTACAATGGTTTCTATATGTTCCCAACACTTTTCAAGGGGCCAAAAATAATGGGACAAACTAAATAATTCTAAATCCAACTTTACAGCCCNAAGTCTGGAGCGCATAGACATCAGCAGACGCTGGGTCATTGGCCATCTGCATTCTGATGTGTCGTCCAATGAGTTCTGAAGCATTTGACTGGATATAAGCAGATTATATTTCTTGAAACACCTCAGAATTCATCCTGATGCTTTTGTCAGCAGTCACATCATCAATAAACACAAGGGAACCAGTTCCATTGGCAACCATACATGCCCACATCATGACACTACCTCCACCATGCTTCACTGATGAGGTAATATGTTATGGATCATGAGCAGTTTCCTTCTCCATAATCTTCTCTTCCCATCACTCTGGTACAAGGTGATCTTTATCTCATCTGTCCATAGGATGTTGTTCCAGAACTGTAATGGCTTTTGTAATGACTCTAATCTAGTTTTCCTGTTTTTGTGGCTCACCAATGATTTACATCTTGTGGTAAACCATCTATATTCACTCTTGTGAAGTCTTCTCTTGATTGGTGACTTTGACACGTATACACCTACCTCCAGGACAGTTGTTTTCTGTGGTCTCCCAGGTCTTTTAGTGTTTCTGAGCCCTTTGGTGTATTCTTTCTTTTTAAGAATGTTCCAGGCAGTTAGTTTGGCCACATGTATTTGCTATATGTCTTATGGGTTTGTTTTGATTTTTCAGCCTAATGATGGCTTGCTTCACTGATAGTGACAGCTCTTTGGATCTCATAATGAGAGTTGATAGCAACAGATTCCAAATGCAAATGTCTCACCTAGAATCACATCCAGACCTTTTACCTGCTTAATTGATGATGAAATAACAAGGGAATAGCCCACACCTGTCTATAGCTGGCCATACACTATAAGATAAATAGTTCCAATCGAAAGATTTTTCAAGAGTATTGCAGGGGAGGTAAATTGAATTAATTGAATTAATTACAATCAGTATTACAGGTGAGAGCTGATGTTTCCAGCACAAGTGTAATAACAGTGTAACAGTAACGCTGGTCAGTATCTGTGTGCAACATACAACAATAAAGTATTCTCCCTGCATGCAAACACTGACATTCATTTTACCCACCCCCCTGCAATTTATCATGGTTTTACCCACTCTTGAAAATTCTTTAGATTGGAACAATTTATCTTATAGTGTATGGCCAGCTTATGAAATAGCTTTTTTTTTTCGAAGGTTCCAATATTTTTGGTCCTTTAAAAAGCCTGAAACACAAAGAAACTGTTGTAATTTTTACACCGTTCACCTGATTTGGATATAAATACCCTCAAATTATAGCTGCGAGTCTGCAGTTAAAGCTCATCTTCCAGTTTCCTTCATTTCAAATCCATTGTGGTGGTGTATATAGCCCAAAATATGAGAATTGTGCTGATGTCCCAATATTTATGCACCTGACTATATGTTTAATGCCTGGTAAGGGGAGTTCAAGATAAAAGAAACTGCTGTTGGTACTACTCAATCAGCAGTAGTACCACAGCGTAGAGGCAGCCAACAGTAGTATCAGAAGTGTTTTTTTTCCATGTTCAAGCCACTTGATGTACGTGAATCTTACACTGGTCTGAATCTTACAACCTATCATTGGTATGGGACTGATTTCTCTATTGGGCTTACACGGGTGCATTATTGTATTATTATTGCTTTTATGTCTGAATTTCTATTTTTCAGCTTTTGATGAAATTCTGATTTTCTTGTACTTTCATGGGGAATTTCAAAAGTCTTTGGGATAATATTTCATAAGAAAGTGGATTGAACTGGATTTTTGATAAAATGAGCAATTTACAACAATATATATATATATATATATATATATATAAGCAGTTATCAGGGTTGAATATACCTGATTTAAAGCACGTTGTTGCTGCATACATGTTGCTGAGCAGCTTTCAGATTTCAGTTATACATAGACTGCTATATGCACGAGTGATGTCTCAGGGGAAGAGAACCAACCGAAATAGAAGCATTGAAAAGGGAAGTGACTTGGTTAAAGGTATTTTTAATGTGATTGTTGTGGTTTACCTATGCGTCAGAATTAGATCCACACCAACTGTGAGCCAATACTGTACTTTCATATGTGCAAATTATCCTCATTATTCTGAAAGCACAAGCTGAGACTTAAGCAGTCCCCACTTGTTATGTCTTTGTCATGTTTCCATGTGAGGGTTCTTGGAAATGATTGTACACTGCCCTCTAGTGGTAGACTTGCTAATTGGTAGTAATAGCACTGTTGATTTTAAAGAAAATGTAAAAGAGATCTCATAGGATTAAAAGGTCAAATACAGGATTATGGATAGTAAAAAGATCAAGAGAAGTAAATATGGTGATATAAGGAAACATGAAACACTTTGACCTGAATAATGCCTAAAATTGTGGTGCATATTAGTAATAAATAAATAAATAAATAAATAAATATATATATATATAAAACATTAAACAACATACTTTATCATAAAGTGACCAATGCCTGCATACGACATAACAAAATATTAATAATATAGTATTTTAAAAATAATAATTTAAATGAAAAGGACATATATATACTTTCATATAGGGCAGCAGCACTGCTATTATTATTATAGAAGCAGCTGTAACTTTCTTCCATACTTCCCTGTACTTCAATTGTGGTCACAGCTGCCACGGACTTTTAGTCTGCACAATCTATATTGTGAACATATTCATACTATCTTGCAGCTTATTGTAAACAGTAATGTTTCTAATATATATCTATCTCATACTCAAAGAAAATTAACATTTGAAACCTTAAAACACTACAGACTGATTCCAGAGTTAAGAAGGTTTAGGGACTTAAGCAAGGTGCTTGTAAAAGCAAGGGGGGGAAGCACAATTATATACACATGGCTAAGCACCACGCTGTAGGCAGAGTTAGCCGTGCAAATAAGTGAGGCATTGTTAGTGCAGATGACTTGATCTTGACCGATATATTTTTTTTTTTGTGTAAACTATGTTTATTGAAATATACAAAGTAAGAGAAACATCCCGTACAAAATAGTACATGAGAGAACAAATGTAATTTAACAAATGTGAAATACAGGTACAATAACAGCATGAAAGGGATCTACAGCGCAAGATAAATTACATCAGCACAACAATCGTAAAGAGCATTCATTGAGGTAGAATGAAAACCATACAATCCCAAAATAGGTAATGGAGGAGTCTCATAACTAAAAAGTTAGTACCAAAACTGCAATAGAAAACAAGGAGGGAAGGGAAGCAGAGGGGAAACAGAGAGTAAAACCCCAGAAACTGTGAAAGAAGAAAAGAAAGAGAAAAGAAGACACTGCTGAGGAAATCTTTATACGACAAATCGAGGTTAAATATCGCTGCAATACTTAGGAGGGTCCAAATTGTCCTATATTTTTATATTAAACATAATATATTTGGTCCTTTCGAACCTGATCGAACCTAAGATTGACAACTAACTGCAGATCATTCCTGCTACAAAGTAAGGAATGATCAGATGAGAGGTCACTAGGAATGGTGTGAGAATTTTTTTTAGGCCTGGACAAGTAGCAACTATCGTAAAGCTGGTAATACAACTTTTTGTTTTACATTTAGTTGTGGGAAAAGATGTAAAACAAATAAAGCAAAAAACAAAACAAGTAACTCATTTTATTTACCACATTCCCATATTAGTTAATCAACAAAGGATAAGTAGTAAACAGGGCAAGATCACACACTCTAACATCACATGGTGCAAAATAATGGCTAGTCATCCCCCAAAGCATAGTACAAGCTTTCATTTACACAAGTGTGACAGAACATGCTGTGTAGACACAATGGTTTTGTGTACAATACACAAGTAATAAGCCTTTCATGACAGTACAGGTACTACCAATATGCACCACTCTACAAGAAACCCTGTATGTACAATTATCAAAAGCAATGTGCAGCTCTCCAGGTGTTGTCAAATTACATGTCCCAGCATGCTTTGTCATGTATCAACTATGTCTATGCAGTTAAAGCATGCTGGGATGTGGGGTTTGACAACACCTGTAGAGCCGCACCATGCCTACCTCTGGTCTATGTAGTACTAGGGCCTCCCACATCTTCATTCTCAGGAGAGCTAAATCTGCCTATAATAAAGTAATTTATGTGGGACAATAAGAAAATATTTTGAAAATGAGATGGATTAGAGAAGATTATGCTTTGTATTATAAAACCATAAAGCACTAGTATAGCTAGTCTATTCACTAGCTAAAACAACAAACCTCCTGACTGTTAATAACACAAAAAAGAAACACAATTGTTATTAACAGTGGAAGACATTATGTCACATTGTCATCTTCTGTTACCTTCCAACATTTCCCCTGCTGCTTTCGGACAAGTAAAAAGTGCTTTACGTGGAGGAGCCAGGTCAGAAACACTGAAGCCAGACCCGGTGACTGAACTCCCACTGACACCACCAGCGGAAGAGGATGAAGATGAGGCAGCCATCACAATCAGCCTGTAAAAGAACAAGATCAAAGATACTGAACAATGAACAGCAAAATATAAAGTCATGTAAATGTGCATCAAACTGCTGTGTATATACAATGATAAAATACACTGTGATAAAAAATAATAGCTAAAAAAAGTTACCCACTGCAATAATCTCTATTTATCCAGTTCCCTGCCTTGGTGTTATGCATAACTGTTCCTAAAATGTAAAAAACATTTCCAGAAAACCAAAACTTATTAATGCATCATCTCCAAATCTCCAACATTGATTATTGCAATGCTGCCCTTATTGGGTTCCCCCAATATAAAATTACACCCAACAGTCTATATTGCATGCAGCAGATAGACCTTGTAAAATACTCTTCTAGGAACCAGGTCTCTGAGAAAACTCCACTTGCATGAAGACCTGTACTATAGAGGGGAGTGAACCCATAAACTGCTATACCCCTGCCTTAAGTCACTTAAATGGATCAGGGTTCCATGCAACCACTATCTGCACAAGTTCCCCCTATCTCAGCCCAAATCTTTCATTTACAAATTCTTCCCCCTGACTACCTAGCATGATTCAGGTGGGTGGGGGGCATGTCCGGCCCAGGGGATGAACCCCAGCACTACATAAATTATTACCTCCCCTAAGACAAAATTATTACCATGCAGTCCCACTTTATAAGTTTTTGAGTCAAAATAGCTTCACAACTATTTAGGAAAAAACTGACATATTTCAGGCTGACATCAAATCTTCTGTAGCTCCTGTACAAGAAGTACGACTGCGCTTCTAAGCAACACTAGCAATGAGAGCGTCGCAGGGAGCCTAGGCACACAGCGTGGGAACCACTGGAATAACATAATGAAGGGAATGAGCATTAATGTATCACACTAATACCCCTTTCAGATTACCACCAACTACCCTGGTATTTCATGAAATGTCTGGGTAGTGTGAAATACTCGAGTAGTTGGTGGTAATCTGAACGGTACCAAAACTAATACCAGGTAGTTTTATCTGGTAAACTATCTGGGGAAAAAAAAAAGAAGGGACATATTCCGAAACTACCCGGATAACATATGCACAAAACAGCACCTACCCGGGTAGTTCAATTCAAGCAACGCGAATGAATTGAAATCACATTGTGACAGGAGCTGTATGGAAGCATTGTAAAATCACAGCAAAAGTGGGGGGAAGGAAGATGCTTGCAGATTTTCCAAGTGGGAAGTTAATCAGCATAAACTGTGCCCTATGCCATCTACTGATCCCCTGGCTGTGCCCCTATGCCATGCACCCATCCCCTGGCTGTGCCCCTATGCCATGCACTCATCCCCTGGCTGTGCCCCTATGCCATGCACCCATCCCCTGGCTGTGCCCCTATGCCATGCACCCATCCCCTGGCTGTGCCCCTATGCCTATTATATGACATCACTTTTCCACTTTCACAGCTCCTGTTCTCACAATTGCTCGGCAAGAAAGGACACGAGTGGTAATCTGAACGGTGGCGACCCGGGCATTTCATAACAACCCAGGAAATTCCAGGTTATAAATGGTAAACTGAAGTGGATTAACTGGAAAAACGAATGTGTATATTCCTTTATAAAAAAAAAAATCTAACAATCACAAATGAATGGAGATCTCAACAATCTATATTCAAGCGCTCTATCACTCCTACCATAAATAATCCTAAATATACAGTACTAAATTAGTAATTAGGATTATTTATGGTAGGAGTGATAGAGCGCTTGCATATAGACTGCTGATCTATTGTGTACATTTATAAAAAAAAAAGCTTTTAACATTAAAAAAATAGATTAAATAGATTATCTACATTAGAAAAATAGATAATTATGAATAGTATAGTAATTATGAATAGTATAGTAATAGTATAGAAATAGCAATTATGTATAGTAATAACATAGTAATTATGAATAGTAATAGTATAGAAATAGCCATTATAAAATGTCAGCAAGCATTATGCTTTTATATATAAGTTACTGTATTCAGTGTTACTTCCGCATAGCAATCCCCAGGTAAAGCAATGGGAGTCATACGAGTGTCGCTGCTTACACTATAATGGATACATTGCGGGTGTAATATTTTGCCAATAACTCACTTGGCCGCTCAGAGGCAATTGCAGGTCTTCCTCTTCTCTAAGCGACAGGCACCTCGCGTCCCACACAACCGTCGTCATCACATGACCGGCAAGCTGCCGCCATGTTTGGTTTGGGCGTGGTACATTATTATTGTTAGTGCTTTGTTTTAAATAAACAAAAGTATATATAATCAATTATACTGAAGTATATCTAAAAGAGTAGATAAAAGATAAAAAACCTGGAATTTATACTGAGAAATAGCATTACGCCAGTAACAAATATGGCGGCGTGGCGCGTCTCTCGCTTATGCTGAGGCTTCACTGCTCATGGTTACATCCGGCTCACAGAGGTGACGTGGTGAACTTGTCATTTGTTGGTAAGCATGTAAGGGACTTTATCAGTGTATAAAGGGTTAAGCTGGTCTGATCAGGCTTCCTACACATATATTTTATTTATAAGTCTATAAGGGGTTTGTATAATTATTCTGCATGGTAATCCTGATGTGTTTATTGCAGTTACCCTTTGGTTTTAGTTTATTTTTTTTTTACCTGCATAAGTTAAAGCACCTAAACACTGTGTACACAAGCAATACATTGCCTGGACAGTGGTCTCCTTCCTCAGCCATTGTATTGGGCCATGGGCATCACCTGGTGCTAGATTTAGGAATGGAAATGTGGAGTTGTTGCCCATAGCAACCTACCAGCTTCTAGCTCTCATTTTTCTTTTACATACTAGAGAATGACAGCTGGAATCTGATTGGTTGCTATAGGCAACATCTCCACTCTTCCATTCCTGCAGTTTAGTTAATCTGGGCCCTGTAGGTTAATGCGAATGTGTAGTCATCAAATCAGAACCTGTAGTCATCAATTCATAACCATCCGTTCTGTAGAATGAATGATTTCGGAAAGCTATGTTATGTTTTGTGCTATGCTAATAGTAACTGTATACAGTAACACATGAAAGTTCATAGAATGTCAGCATGCATCTCCTGCTGCAGTAGAAGAGTTGTGTTGATGAACCTGTCATTCCTGTAAAGGCACAGGTCCTCTAGCAGGATTGTGCGCCATCTCATGAAGAACATCATCTAAATTAATATTATAGTTTAATGAAGCAGTTTATTACAATACTCTCCAGTCACCAGATATCCATTAATCTGTAATGTAATGTAAAGGATCTGCAGCAACTTTATGATATTATCATGTCCTCATAGACCCAAACCCATTCCCATTCAGTATCACCTTGAATCAATACTACAAGGATTTTAACCACACAGTGGGTATCCACATTCTTAATTCTAATATTTGTTTCTACCCACAACATTTCATACTGATACAATCATTGTGTGTATGGACAGGACCCAGACTTTCGATCGTGGGAGTTTCCTCTTGCTGAATGTGGGATACCAGCTTCNTATGCATATTCTAGTCTTCCCCACCCATTCCCCATTCTGTCTTTAATAATAAGAATAATAGTAATAATAATAATAAGACACTTCCGGCACAAATCTGAATGATCAGCATCCAGGCTCCCATGCTTGACCTGTTCCCATTGGCATGTGTATGATTATGAAGGTGGGAGTGTAAGGTATTATAATTGTACAGTAAGGGCTGGGTTTAGGCCTATTTGCAATCTTAACATCGGCACTTGTTTAGGCACGTGGGGATGGTGCGAAAGGTTAAGATAAAGAGTCAGCTATGGTAACTTTGTGAGGCGAGTAGCTCATCACTTTAACTCAAAAGTTACATTGCAACATTTCATATCATGAAAACTCTCACAGGAAGAAGAATTATATTGTTTGAGGCATTTAGTCAGATATATGTTAGTCTTATTGTTTATTTATTAAACCCCACACAATGTCCACAAAACCGTACAATAGGGAATACAGACAGACAGACTTGGTACGGAAGAGGAGCCCTGTCTACAAGCTAAATACAAACTCCACACAGATAAGGTCCTATCCAGGATTTGAACTCACAACCTTAGCACTGTGAGGCATTTTTTCTAGCCACTGAGCCCTCCATGCTGTTAGAAAACTACTGCAACTAATCTGCCAGTCACATGTCACCTGCATTCGAGGGAAAACAGACACAATACTGTGCTCTGCTCTCTAATTCCATTGAGCTATAGAGTCTTTCAGATTTATGCTGTATGACCGGTAGTATAGCACATGTGACTGGACAGTAATGTAAATGCAGTTATAGCATGCTAGGTCTCAGTTTCATAACACATGGAAAGCCAGTCCTGCCATAAGGACTAACTATTAGGAATTGGTCCTATCGCGTACTGTTTCCCCAGGGAAAATCGGCCCATTTATTGGCTTCAGTTTGCTGCTGGGAATATCATTTGCTCTGTTTAGAATGGTGAGACGATAACCTAGATGATGTACAGATATTTATCAATAATTATTAACATATGGTGATAAAAAGATACGTTTCAATAATAACAGACATAGAGATTACAATACAAAGTAAATTATGAATTTGTAAAGAAAATAAGAATAGTAGTAGCATGAAAACCATCAGAGGATCTGTTACCCCCATTTGTAGAAAAGCATAGAAATCATAAAAAATGATTCTAAAGGGGTGATTGATAAGCATAAAATATCCAGATCCTGAAAACTCGGGAAATGAAATATTCATATGAGAGTAGTCCAATGTATCTAACGTGTCCAGGTCATTCAGAAGTCAGTGATGGTCTTCTAAACTTTAAAATTTGACTTTTAATACCTTCTGAAATCTTTTGAATATCCCCCCGTCTTCGTCACCATTCACTAGAATGATATTGATATAGTGGTGCCCAGTTACTGGTGGTGGGGCAGCCATGGAAGGCACCGGAGATGTGCCCAGCTGCTAGAGGGGAGGATCTATTATGAATGACAGACGCCCCATCCATTCAGCTGGATGGTACGCCTGCATGCATAAAGAACTTCCTCACCTGTCGGGCAGATGAAGCACCAGGGGAGCAGCTGGAGACTTCTCCAGTGCCTGCCACGTCTGCCCCGAAGCTGGTGAAGGCTGGTAAGCCTGTCAAGAAGACTGCTAGGGCTTTGCGGTTAGATAAGGTATTCAGATGGACTACTGACTACTGGAAATTTTCATATTTAGGTGTGTATAAATGTCTGCTTGGTCACTGTCCAAGCAAAGTGAGATCATGAGTTAGATGGAGCTACTGAAGCAGGGCGAGTTACTATGAAATGTATTATTGAAGGATTATTACATTGTGTGATAGATGTATTTGTACTATAGCTAATAACACTCTTACCCGAGCCATGCCTAGATGACTTTGCTGAGGCTTTGCATGACTTCATGTGTTTCACTTCACAGGATCCTCCGAGCCATGGAAGTGTTACGTCCTGCATTGATTAATATTGGGGGCCGCATATACAGGAAGAATGCAGTCCAAGAGTCTTCCTGTCGATATGAGGAAGAGGATGATTTTTACAGAGGTAGATGATTTCATTTGCAAGAACAGAATGTGTGACAATGGACCAGATCCAGACTTGAAAGTACAAGTTTAAAGTTACACCTGGTAAAACCATGTTGAATTGCGGGGGTGGGGGCATGGAGAATAGTTTATAGCTGCATTTTGCACACAGATACTGACCAGTGTTACTGTTACACTGTTATTAGACTGTTATTAGGGCTAGGAAACATCATCATTGCAACTAATGAAATATAACTCCCCTGCAATTCAACATGGTTTTGCCCAGGCTTAGGTTTACACTTGTACTTTCAAGTCTCGGTTTGTACCATTGAATACAGGCACTCTTTTATTATCCCTGAATATTCCTGGCTTCCTGTATAAATGATTGTCTTTCTCTGCAGAATCTATGGAGTGTGTAGATGAGCCCTGTGATGACTTTACAGTACATGAGACGGAGAAGGGCTTCCAGTGTTCCATAGAACTCCCCAGTCAGCTTTTTAAGTGAGTGTGTGGATTTAGTTTTGTACGTTGTAAATGATTATTAATCGTTAACATGGGGGTATTTTAAGATATGAATGGGCAGTGTGCAGAATTGATATTTGTATCCTGCCCCATAGGCCACTTAACGGCTGGCAGTAGCTTCATGAGTGTACAATTGCCAAGGATCTGTATTCATTTTTTCATAATGCTGCACGTTTTCTTTATTGTAAAATCAATTATTTAACTAATGTTTGAGCCCAAATGTTTTAAGTTAAACTTTGCTAAAATTATGTTTATATATAATAATAATTCCCTGCTCAAATGGGATATAGGTTTAAGGAACCCTTTTATCTGGTTTATTAAAAGTTGTGCAGTTAACCATTATGTAAACAGAGACTCTAGGGCCTAAAATTACTAAGCAGGGTGATTGAAAATTGGGGATGTTGCCCATAGCAACCAATCAGATTCGAGCTCACATTCTCCAGGATGTAAAATGAAACTGAGAGATTGACTCTGATTGGTTGCTATGGGCAACATCCCCACTTTCCAATCTCCCTGCAATCTCTCTGCTTAGTAAATTTAGACCTAAGAGGCAGTTTATATCCTGTGTAATGTACCTTCATCACATATTTTTATCTCCTGACCCATAGAGGTTCCAGGAAAATATTCAGCTAGCATAATAAGCAGGAATATGCACACCGCATGCCTGTTTTGTTAGCACTGGAAAATTGAATTGGCCCCTCGATGTGACCTCCAGATTATTATACAAACAAAAGCTGAGAGGGAGAGTATGGTAATCAATTTAGGTGATTACTATGGTTCTAGTCAAATGATTTCACTAGGCAGGAACAATAGAACATGGAGGTTGCAGTAAAGATAATAGGGGTAATATGAAAGATATATTAAAATGCTTTCATGTATAAAACATAAAAACCTAAATATAAAAGTGCATAAGCATCTGAAAAGGAACACAACGGGATACATAAATCTCATTAAGAAATATGTTTAAGATGTACCCAGAAGAGGCATAACAAGGCTCGTCATTCCCTCCTCACATCTGAATCCTTTCTTAAAATTAATAGACTCCATCTTTTTATTAGTAAATGAATTGGATCACTGCACTCCTTTATTAGAAGCTAGATCCGCAGTTTAGACCATCTCCCACTCCATAAAATAAGTATAAATTCTTTATTTATAAAAAAATAGGCAGCGCATAATAAGCACCATAAGACAGCGGGAAAGTGACCAACCTGGGCAGGTGCCACTCAATTCCAACATAAATCCCACCACTCATCAGTCAGTGATGGGACCCCGACCACTCTAGGGCCATCCACCCACCAGCATGGGTACTGTCTGAAAATGACATGCCTGACAGCTAGGCCTTCATTGTGACCAGAGAGGATCCTTGCCTTACTGCCACCAGTTTGGGTTCAAAGTGGTGATCGCCCTTATCTCTGGGGTCTGTAAGTCCATATCCTGAACCCGTTATAGAAATACCATGGATCTCTATATATTCTCGCATCTCATGTACCTTGCTTGGAGTTGGATTGGATCTCAATTAGTGATTTAAATATCACTATGATCCTCACAGTTCTGTTTTGTACTAAACCCCAAACTGCCAATAAAACTTTTTATATTTTTGAAATATACAAATATACAAACCACAAAGTGCTGGTGGTTAGAGGAGATATAGTGAAATCTCCGCTACTGTAATTGTATTATTTTTTTATACTTACTATATATTTTCTACTTGTTTTATGAAGTCTCCTGTGATGACATGCCTTGACACTCTATCTTACTGTACCTGAACAAATGTTACAAAGAAAAAAAAAAGAAAAAATTCATAAAATTGATAAAAATAAATAAAATAACATTTTTCATAAGCTGCTTCTCTGTCTTGAAGCTTGTGTTACCCTTTGGGATGCTTAGATGAAAAGCCCATAAGAAGCCGTACAGAAAAAACATAAGAGACGCCATACGTGTCTTGTAAGGAAGGCGCCGTATGACTCCTCTGACAGGCTGGACCTATATATATAAAATCTGATTTCCCACGTTGTCAGAGCTTATAAATATAGGTCCAGTCTGTCAGATGAGTCCTGCATCGCTGATCTGCTTTGCTTACAAGACAGGTATGGCGCCTCTTATGGTTTTTTCTAAGCATCACACAGGATTACATAAAGGACAAGTTGGTAGAAATTCCTTTATTCATTGTTTTTTAAGTTTTTTTGTTCAGGGCATGCTGACACTTGTGGTTCTCCAGGTACCAGCATGCTCTGTCAGCCATGGCTTTGCTGGCACTTTTAGTACTACACGTGGCAGCATACCATAATGGGAGACAGTTTTGTCTACATTATTGGTTTCTTTTCTTTTTATTATATTAAACCATTTATGGGCATTTCCGAACTACCAAACATTGCTGGTGGTTTAAAGGAGCCTTATATAGTAGATCAAATAGTAGTTGTGGGGCTTTTTCACCAATGACTAGTATTTGAAATATTCTATATGCAAACGTTGGGAAGTATTTCTATTTCTATTACTTATTGTCAATGGGAAAAATATATTCAGCAATAATAATCATAACAATCATATGCATAATAAACATAATACTTTTTTTTCCTAGTTATAAGTATCTATTTTTCAGAACCGTGTCCCTGTTTGTTTTTGCCATAGGTATATTATAGGAAAAAAAGGAGAGACAAAAAAAACACTGGAATCAGAAACTCGTACCTCTATTAATATTCCCAAGCAGGGTATGGAAGGGGAAATTGGTGAGTTTACATTTTATTAGAAACGAAAGTGATTGTTGATGTATTTTTATGTTTAGGTGATGTTAGTGACTTGCTCATACCTTCATACAACTGTTGTAGATTTACCATTTTATTTCTTCAGCCATGTATTCGAATTTATGGGCATTTTACCTTTTTCTTCTTCATAAGAGGCAGAAGGGTAACCTTAATGAACTAAGCAAAGAAAAAAAATTACACTAAACTTGGAGCCCTTGAAAATGTGTTCACATATGGTACTTATCTGCAAAGGTAACTACAGTGGGCTGTGGGTAGGATGTGGTTGGATGGTGTGGAGTGATCACAACGCTGAGTAAATTGTTAAATGCTGTATTTGTTGTAGCCTTTTATATATTTGATTGTGTATACGAGAACCTTGCTTTTTTAAAATGCCAATATTGATTTTGGATGTGCAATGTTTATGGGTTTCCACTAGGTGGCAGAGTTACATCACTAATGTTTGCTGAATGTCTTTAAATCCTATTATTATTAGTTTGAGAACTTTGATTATTATTATATTAGACTGTATGTTTAATATTGTAGCCTTCACTATGTACACTATGTTGTGTTTTACTCCAGATAATGCAATAAAATAAATGTTTGGGTATATTTAACTATTTTTAGAAAATTGCAAATAGCACTTGGCTGAAAGTAACCTTTAAAATACATAGCCATGTCAATAAGCAGTAAATCATGGCCATTAGCAAGCTCTTCTAACATAATGATGTTTCTGCTATGTCTACAGCAAACACACATTAATATGGGGCTTCTTCCCTGCTTGGTGATCCAGGTCATGCAGACGTACATTTAAATGAATGTTTTCATGAATTCCATGGGATTTGTGCATTTCTCACACTGGTTGATGTTATTAATATGTTGATTAAGCTGTAAAAATGTCCGACAAAGCAAAATGTTGCATTTTATCACTGGCAAAAATGATTCAATTAGCAANCGGTCTCCATTCCTCCCACAATGTTTTTAATTAATGTCTGAGGGGGAAAGTTATTTTTTTATGCAATGACCTTTCAGCACAAAACATCACACCAGTACAAATTTCCATGGATCTCATTTAATGCTGTTTTAGAAACACGCTGTAATATAGTTCAGCCTCAATCACAAGTCTTTAAAAAAAAATAATTTCCATGTTGTTTTCCATATAAACTAATTTTGTGCTGTCAGCACTAGGACTATAATTATCTTCCACAGCTGTCATACGTTCTCTGCTTAAGTAGACATTAATTAAATTTCATTGTGTGATTTGCTTACCTATTTAAATGTGTGTTCAAACAGAAAATATTTCTAAATACTCTTAGTGTAGAATAGTGGTAGTAATACAGTTACTGTGTTTGTATATTGAAGAAAGATAGTGAACAAGTAAGACCACGGTTCTCAAACTGTGGGTTGGGACCCCAGAGTGGGTCGCGTCCTCATGTGCATGGGGTTGTGACTTCCTCAGAGAGACCATCTACCAGGAGCTATGGGACCCACTGGTGCCAGACGCTAGTGGGGTGCAACTGTGATACATGCGTGAAGTAGGTGATTGGTGGCCCTTGACCACTTAGATTGCTTCGCGGAACCACTTCTATCTTCACATTCATCTGTCACATAGGATTGCCAGTTGTCATGATGCACAAATAATGTAACATTTATAGAGTTAAAGGGGTCCTTTAAGCCTCTTTTACCCCCCCCCCCCAATTAACCTCATGAAGCTGTATAGTTTGGTACAAAACATATACTTACCACTGTTTAAAATGGACCCAATCTTCACCAAAAGTCTCAGTGAAAATATATAGGGGCAATTTTTGGCGGTAACTTGCTTGGGGTCATGTAAACATTTCTTTTGTCAGATGGGGTCCCAGAGCAAAATAGTTTGAGAACCCCTGAAGTAAGACACCACTTCTAAATGTCCATACCACCACTTCTAAATGTCCATACCACCACTTCTAAATGTCCATACCATCACTTCTAAATGTCCATACCACCACTTCTAAATGTCCATACCACCACTTC
>JABWIB010002245.1:22133-48622 GCA_016617825.1 Platyplectrum ornatum | reverse complement strand
ATTTCTCCTTCAAAGAAACTCATATGGCTACATGTTATAGTATATTTTAGATGATTGTTTATTATTTTATATAATGTTTTGGTTTTTTTAAATATATTAGGTGAATTCTAAAGCTGGCCATTCACCTGTCCAATATCAGGTGCGATTATGCGATGCGTGTTCCTGTGATCACAAATCATTTTTAGAACCTGCTACAGGCAAGATTCATGTAAATGTGTTTTGCATGTGTCTCAGTGATGGATCACACGGGTGCATGGNCAGCATTAAAGATATATATCTAATATACATTTCAATTGTAAAGTTACTGTTACATAAGGTTTTTACTTTTTGTCTTTCCTTAGGTGAAGATGAAAAGTTGTCAGATTCCTTTCTGGATGGACGTTTCCCACGCAGCACGTCAATGCAAGATTCTTTAAGAGAAGGTCCAGGAATTCCACCTCCTCCCCCAAAATCTGCTCCTCCACCACCATCCCCTTATTACTTTGATACTGGACCACCCCCAGCTTTCTCCCCACCGCCACCACCAGGTAGGGGGTATGACACCATGCATTCAAGTTTTAAACCAGGCTTTGAAGCTAGACTTCATGCGCTTCCACATGGAATGGGATCTGCAGAACTTTTAAGCATGGATCGTGCTCTTCCCCCTCCTGATCGTCAAAAACGTGCTCGTTCCATGATAATCCTTCAAGACACATCTCACCTTCCTGTGGAGCCTACAAGTATTCCTCGACCTGGTCCTTCGCCCACCCCACCAGAAAAACTGAAAAGAAGAAGTCGGGCAGTGGACAACCCTTATGCTAATATGGGCCTGTTTGCACCAATGAAGCCACAGCGCAAAAAGAGCCCCCTTGTAAAACAGCTCCAAGTGGAGGATGCTCAGGAGCGAGCTGCATTAGCCATGGCTGGGGGCTACTCACGAGATCCTTCTCCATCCAGACGTAGCCCACGACAAAGTATGATGGAGTTAGGTACTGCACATCATGACCCTCTTGGTAGTCCTTTTGCAACTGCACTTGCTGGAGTAATGAAGGAACGTGAGCGACGGCTGGATGAGAAGCGCAAATCCACAGTCTTCCTCTCGGTCGGAGCATTGGAAGGAACACCACCTTCCCCGGACCTCCCATCTTTACAACCTTCACGCTCTGTTGATGAGCGATTGTTGGGAAGTCGTGATGTTCTCCTACCTTCTCCAGGTTCTTCATTAAAATCTCTTATGTACAGCAGTCCCCATTCCACATTCATCCACCCTCTAACTGGTAAACCCCTTGATCCCAACTCACCTCTTGCACTTGCGCTGGCCGCAAGGGAACGTGCGCTTTCTGCCCAGGCACCATCTCCCCCTCCTCAAAGGACACCTACCCCAGTAAGAAGCCCAGATTCAGACAGANGTCCACCACTCTTTCTGGAAATCCAAACCAAAGAGGGGGAGATGGGAATGGAGATCGAAGGATCTGCATCACCCATATATAGCCCTTCAGGGGCATCAATGAAGGGCCAATGGGGAGCTCCTCTNAGAAGAGATGGAGAGGGACGCGCAGAGAAAAGCCCAGAGAGACCTGAGAGTAAAGTGGAGGAGAGAAAACCTATGATTCTAAGCATTGTGGACACCTCTCAACAGAAGACAGCAGGACTTATAATGGTGCATGCTACCAGCAATGGGACAGAAGATAAAGAACAGGAGACATTAGCTCCTGCCACTGACCAGCAAGAGAAAACACAGCCCCAAGATACTGAAGAGAAAGCCCTGTCAAGCTCTTCTTCTGATAAAACACTTGGACAGGGTAGTTCAGAGGAGGAAGTAGAGCCTTTTGGAGCTAATCTACCACCAGCCATGTTGTCCTCCAGTGATGAAGAAACTAGAGAAGAATTAAAAAAAATTGGACTATTGCCTCCTCCCGATGCTTTTGCCAACGGAGTCTTGATCACCAAACCTGGAACCCCCATCAGCCAATTGACTCGGCCTGGTACTTTGGCTGTGCCATCTGCCAAGCANTCTAGTGGTCTACCACCCTCAGGGAAGCCTTCTGATGCCCAAGTTCCCCATCCAGAGTCAGCTACTGACTCAGGTGTGGAAGAAGTGGACACCAGGAGCTCGAGTGACCACCACCTGGAAACCACGAGCACCATCTCTACTGTGTCCAGCATGTCCACTCTATCCTCAGAGAGTGGGGAGCCCACTGACACCTACACCTCGTACGCAGACGGTCAAACTTTTATACTCGAGAAGCCACCAGTGCCTCCAAAGCCCAAACTCAAGTCTCAACTGATGAAGGGCACAGTGACCTTCAGGGACCCCCTGCTCAAGCAGTCCTCAGACAGTGAGCTCATTGCCCAGCAGCAACTTGCAGCGGGCCGTCCGCGCTACCTCTTTCAGAGAAGATCTAAGCTATGGGGAGATCCAGTGGAGAGCCGACCCCTTTCCCATGGGGGTCCTGTGGAAATAGAAAAGCCGTCAGTAATTGGGGAGATCAGTTCCCGTCTTCAGCTGCTAAACAAGGACACGCGGTCACTGGGGGAGGAGCCATCAATACCAGGAATGGACCCTGGCAAGAAATCTCCAGTGGTGGCGGCTCGGTAAGATAAGGGCAGTTAGGACCATATTTACTCCAAAATAATGGTGGGAATTGGGTACAAGCAAAACTATTTAACATAAAAACTGTTAGAGAACTGAGAATAAGAGTAAACACAGTATAGCAATAACTGTAGATAGTTGAACAATCATTTGTTTTAGAAGTCTAAAAATAATGTGCATGAATTCCACACTACAAATATTTATGTTATCAGACTTATTATCCATTCCATCATATCATTGTTCCTACTGTCCTCCATCATTCCCACCTTTCAAGGCATCTCTCCACAATACAGTAAAAAACGACCACACGTATATATAATATTTATCTATATTGCAATATTGTTACGTGTTCTTCAAGACAAAGCCATTTTCTTTATCTCTGACATCTCTGTTATGCTCAGCTCACTTATTATTTCTGTCTAATGCTCAGTTGCTGGTGCTCCCCACTTTTCACCTTTTTATTGATAGTCATTGATGATGCTGCTTAGCAGCTGCTACGGNGACCCATACCTACCTCTATTCAGTTTTCTCTGTCCTGTTTATGGAACTTATTGATACAAAACACAGTAATCNACATTTCTTTACAAATTAACAGATAAAAATACATAAAACAGCTACACCTAAAACATAAACACATTTTTTTTAGTGGAACATTAAAAATTTTAAAACACTACGGAAAATATCCAGAAGATCGGATTCTGTAGTCTCTGTAACGTAGGGTTAAGTGCAGAATTGTGTATCCTGAATACTGTATGTCGGAGAGCAGGACACTTTCCTTGCTCTCTCACATGCGGAAGAGATGTAAGACTGCAAGGTCACCCTTAAGAATTCTGGACTTCTATGGAAGTCNTTAGTCACTTATGTGTGGGTGATGTTGTTGTGGTTTCACTGGCCTTTCATCACAGTCTACCACCAGCTGTGGCCACCTTCCATGTTGTCTGCTCCCAAATCATATGCTAAGCCTCCTCCCACACTACTCCCTACTAACATCTTAATATTATAACATCAAGAAAAAAAATAAATATCATTTTTAACCTTAAGTACAAAATNTGAACATTGCAAAATGCTATTGTATATCCCTGCAAATATAGCCATCTTGAGAAAAAAATGTATATGCTCATTGCCCAAAATATATATGTGATTCCACAACCCAGTATTTGCTGACAATGTAGAACATCCTCTCTGCAACTACTATAGTGCTAGCTATTCATGGACTGATAATTGAATGGAGAGTTGTGCATTATGGATCTAGAAGAGCCCCAGGCCCCATTGTTAATAAGGCCCATTCATTTTCTGTAATGTAGTGGAAGNAGCTGACAAGCTGCACGCCCGGTTCAGCCGATAGTGTCAGCTCTCCTTACCAATTTCCTACTCCGCAGGCCGATCGCCCAAGCAGGTGCAGAGGAAAGTAAAAGCAGAGGCTCCAGGGCAAAAGGAAACGGCCAGAGCATCCGCTCTGGGTCTGCTGTCATTTGTCCTCTGCAGATCGCTCAATTGAAGTGCTGCTGCTCTAGCCAATACTTCCTTCATCTCTGGGGAACACAGCATTTCGCCCTGCGGAGCAAAACAAGAGGGTGAGACCCCAGAGCAAAGNGATCAGTCAGTTTCCTTCTGATCTTAGGTGTCTCCAGTATGGGCCATCTGGTAACATAACAATAATACAGCGCTGCTCTTCTATTAATCAGCGACCGCAGTGTTCTCAAAATGCTCCACCACATCAGCTCTTCTTATGATCGTCCATTGCAATGTGACCAGGAGGTGCTATGTATATATGCCCTCTATGTTATCAACCACACCCGCACGTAACTGACCACAGTCATGCCTCACTCTGGTCATGCCCATTTCATTTTCTGCCACCATGGCCATGAATCTGGCCCTGAGTGCATNGGGGTTGCAAGGAGGAATTTGTTGTGACTTCCTGGGCAATATCAAGAGAAAGCCTGAGCTACACAGACCTTCTTTGTCAGCATAGCACAGCCTCTCTTCAGTTCATTGCTATAAAAACTAGCAACTAGGATCTTCAGAAATGAACCAGGTAAATATAAAAAAATATATATATGCTTTTCAATACTATTTATGGACCTGCTCCCTTATTAAGTTGTGACTCAGTTACTTAAGATGGGACAGATCAGTAATTATTTTGATCTAGGGTGCCTTAAAAAAAGGATTATGCCCTTAGGGTGCCGCAATCTGAAAATGTTTGGGAATATTTGCATGAGACAATAGAAACGCTTGTCAGAGTTACTGTATTGGTAATTTCCTCTGCGTGGGAGGTGGTAGACACTTCCATTAGTGTTACAATGAGTAGGTTGTATAGATTACTAGCAGTTAGCAAAAATGTTTTCATTCTGCTAGGGAAATTATTGCTTGTGCACTTCTAATACTACTTATTATTCTTATTATCATCTGCTCCAGTAGCATCTTGCTCATCTTCAAGATAAACACAGCTCCTAATCGCTGTCATGAAAGTGCTGTCAGTACACTGTGACATTTGTCACACACGCAGTCATTATTCAACTCTTCCTGTTCGACTTGTGGTACACTCACCATAAATATCATGATCTGAAGGGTTTGATGCATTCAAGCTGCTTTCAGCATACGGTGCACCCAGCTGGACACCATCAGGAAAGGGGGAAGTTATGTTTCTATGTGACCACAGAGCTATGCAACTCTACGCTTTCTAGAAAGCTGTGCACCAGGAAACCAAAGATGATTTTGTCTGATCCACACTTCTAGAATTTTCTCTGATCACTAGGAAATCAGCAGCGGTCTGGTACACTTTTTAAATTGTCTCTCTTACTGAAAACTACCCATTCCCAATACAGATGGATAGGAATTTGATGCAGCAAAACTAGTGGCCTATAAGTTAGGGTAAGACTTAAATAAATACCACTGCAATGGTCAAAATACAAAATTCAGTACTGTGCACCGACCAACCGAACCCCAAATTCCAATTCAATGTGTCATCCATGTGGACTGCATCACCTAGTTTTCTGATATTTCATATAGAATGAGAATAAATATATATTTAAAAGTAAATAGGTTTTCAATTTTATACAACATGTCATTTTATCTCAACCATGTAAAACAATATATTACATAGGCTATATATATCAGGCAAAATATCTAAAATAATACATTTTAGCAAAGGGTAGGGAAATGTAATATAAATAATATATAATTGTTTCATTTTGGGAAAACCCCCTTATAATGATCCACAAAGAATACGCAGCAATGACTTCCATTTCTGATATCATTGATATACTTCATAGACTCCACTAGAACCCCACAATCATTAATTAAATCCAGTTGATTGGATATATGAAGTGTCAACTTGGATATATGAAGTGTTAAAGTAATAGCCATTTCACATGCTGAGACATTTGAATGTTAGTAATAGATTGTCATGACTGACTGTTTATTCATTTGCCTACGAACATTTTCTAAGTTGATGCAATAAACTATCATTATATATATATATATATATATATATATATATACACACACACAAACACATATAGGCCAAATACTAGTATAGGATATGATGTCAGCTACTTCAGTTATGTTGGCGTTTATACATCCCTCAGATTGCTTGTCATTGTTTTGACACAGGAGATGCTGGTTAATTTAATAGATAAGCCTGAGGCTTGGATCATTTGATGATAACATTTTTAAAGACNTTAAATGCATTTTCTATCAAAATCTCATACAGGAAGAGATTTCCTTAGAGATGAAGTTATACTTTAATTGAATTTATAATTACACATTAAACTTGTCATGTTTCGGTGAAGAGTATTGAATCTTGGCTTTGATGTTTTGCTNATTCTTTCTTGTATCTGTTTGTATCCTATTAGTACAGTGACCCTTAGGTCTCTTCTGCTCTGGTCACTAGTGTAGATATGTCAAAAGAAACATCTGTTTTACTATAATTAACTATAAAGCCATGTCCATGTATGTATCCGTGTGCAGAAAGCAAAAGCAATGCTAGTTCTTATTATTTGGGTCCAGTCAATAAATTTAGGAGCCAGATCACTTTCTAATGAATCTTTTCTGCCTTCCATTCTCCTCTGCACTGACTTTCTGTATGACACTGGTGTGACCTTAGCATTATGCTGCTGGAAGCTTCTCTTCATACATAGCTGCAGAGTGTTACTATCAGTCTAGGCCATGGAATGGGTTCAGAGGCAGCACTGTCCCCAGTCACCAGGTAGAATATCAGGTCCTGTCTCATTCCGAGCAAGTTGTCTGTAGTCATTGGTGTCACAGATTACAGAATCGTCTGCATTTCCTCTTTTGTAGAAGTTGGTTAACTCTTCTCTTTATTTAGTTTTTCTTTTTGCAAGTGATATATAATGAGCATTTNTAGAGGCCAACAAATATTTTTATTGGTAAATGTAAATACTAGTCAGCATTTGCCACTGGTCTTCATGATCTGTCTTGATTTGTCTTGTAGTTTGTATGGTTCCTGGTTTTGTATTTTATAAAATGTCTTGGATCGTCTGGTTTCTGTCTGGTAATGTTTCNTATGTGTCCCCACTACTTGCCAAGGAGTACAAATATCATCCTTTGCCTGAAACGTCCCAGTTATTTTTTCATTTTATTGGTGGTTCTAGGTATTAGGGTCCGGGTGTATTTCTATGATATCACATTAGGGAAAGTCAAATTATAAAGAAAACTCTTGAAGGTAGATTCACTAAAGGGCATTTTGCTTGGTGATTTCAAATGTGATGCAAATCACCCAAACCACCGAACTCACTATTGAAATTACCGGCAATGTGTGAACATTTGTAAATGTCGGAAACACTAGATTTTTACTTAAAAGGGCTGGCAGTTTGGATATAAGGATTTTTGTTAAAGTGAACGTGGCATTCTGTTTCCTGGACTACTACTACTAAGTGTCAGCAAACATCTTTTGTTCTAAATTTTTATGTAACCTTTTTTGTCGGTAATGAGTAACTCATTACAAGCGCTTTCATACCAGCTGTTTTGAACAACATGATTACATGTGGTTGAAATATTTTATACATTTTTGCAAAAAAGGAAATGGCGGTTCCAAAATTGCTATCCGGAATAATATTTGCGTTTTGGAAATCCAGCGATTTTAACAACCCACCATTTAATTGAATCTTAACACAGAAGCATACACTTTGATAAAGTGCCACACAGACACCTACACAGCAGTCATGTCGCTGAATGCCATTCGGTTATATAGCCGCCTTATTTGGATTAGTGAGATTCTTGTAAATCCGCTATAAAATGTTTTTTAATACAGCTTAGGTTGCATATTTACATATACAAACAAATATAACAAGCAGCTATTGGGCTAAAGCATTGGTTGCTGATACCTACACACTACTAATATTTGTTGTGTCACTTAGCAATAATTTTTTTATGCAGCACAAGAGCAATATTCTGTTCAGTCCAATAATCATATAGCTTGTACCCATCATTGTCTATTAGTACAGTAAACTAATACAATTCAACACTTTTAATGTTTGTAATACAACTAAGCACACAAATGTTAGTGTCGTTTTTTATTTTATTTATTGTGCCTTATCTATATTGTAACATCAGGCAATCTTTGTTAGAAGCANGTGAGATAGCAATATTTTAATAATGAGTGCAGTAAGTAGCAATGTTTATATATAGTATGCATGTAGTCATTCCACTACAAAGCTACTTAACTATNCAACGCATTCCTTTAACTGTAATAGGTAACACTGAGAGAACGAGGCCAGAAATAAGCTGGGCATGTTTCCTTCGGCCACACAGAGGGCACAGTGCCTGCCGAAAGACTTTGGCAGATCATCATCCTGGACATCCTAATACTAATCCTTTCTCTTGGCCCATGAAAAGAGGGAATGTATGACTGAAGCCTTCCGTTAGGGGCTGTAGGAGGATGCAGAGATTTTTAAATGTCACTGATTTGTGTTATTTCCATTATTTATTTGTTGTGGTATTTGACTGCTTTCATTGTGTTTGAGTGTGTGGGAAAAAGAGGGATCTCATGTGGAAATGTCAAGGTTGAGAAAGCTCGATCTGAGTTAAAAGATTGTTTGGCATCAGATACTCAATAACTACATTAGAGTCCTTTGTCATATATGCTGTTTGCAGTTGTCTTGCATGCAATGGTTCTGCTCCCTACTCTTGTCCAACTACCATCCAATAGTTGTCTTTCTACAAATAGGTAAATCATTTTAATACTCTTAGTAANGAACCATTTTACACAAGGCTTTATACACAGAAAATCATATTTATTTGCACAGTTATGTACTAATTATTATACATTTTTATAGTATATTTTATAGCTAAAAGAAGACAACTTAAATTAGTGAAGAATAAAGAGTTGTGGTTTATAAATGAGATTTATTTAGTTAGTAATTATTCTACAAAGTGCACATCAGGAATCAGTAAACCCTAGTGAAACCTCCACCCTTTTGTTGNTATAACTAGCCCTGATATATAGAACAGCAGTGCTATTTCTGCCCACTTGGTCTGTAGGTGTACAGTAATACTGTAAAAACCTAAATAAAAAAAAACTCAACTGTGACTTATGGAGAGGCCAATACAACTTCAACCACTCTGGTTACATAGTGCACATACATAATTAAATAATGCACAAAGAGATCAGAGCTCTGGGCCAGACCCAGGAATTATGACCACATGTTGGACATGGAAATCTCCTGGGTGTAAGCACAGTGCACCCAGGACTGGAATTTCCATACATAGTGTCTGAATGTTCCAGAGCTGCAAGGTGTGGCCTGATGGGTGGACTGTACAATATGGATTTGGATCCTCTACGTACATAACAATTCGGCATAGCAATGATCAGAATACGTAAGTGGCCTAATTGCTGTCCATGCTGGAGGATGANGGGTATACCTACCTAAAAAACCTCTTCGCCCTGGATGAGGCCCTCTGTTCTTTTTATAACAAGACAGAGTCTAACATATAATGAAGCGTGACATTTCCTAGCTTTATCCCTCAGCATGTCTACAAATTCAGTCTCAGTTTGCATACACCTTCTTTATACCCTTTCCTATTAATTAGCATTCCAAGAATATCCTTATCTTATCTCACTCAACCTATAAACTAGACCTCCAATACTGTGTACTCACTGTTACAAAGTGTATATTAGACATAGCCAACCTGTAGCACTCCAGATACTATAAACTACAAGTTCCAGCATGCTCCAACAGAACAGCTGATACGGGTACTTGTAGTTTCCCACCACCTAGATTGTTACAGAATGGCTATGCCTGAATATTGTTATATAATAAATACACAGATAAATATGGAAATACAGTTTATAATAAATGTTCCTGATCAAGATATTGCTGAATACAGTGAGATAATGCACTGGCAATGTGTGTAGAGAAATGTGTCGTGTCTCAGAGATTATTATAATATGTCTGTATGACTGTTTTGCTATGTGTGGTTGGCTTATCACAACCATGTTGCCTGGGTTTTGTTTGGTTAATGCCTCCTCTGTACACACTGAGAAGAGACTGTCATTATTTATATGTTCTGGGTGCTGCAATGTTAACATCTCTCTCCCATCCCATCCCTCACTCCATATCTTTCCTATTTTCCCTTTGTCTATCCTGCTATACTTTTTTCTCTCTCTTACCTTTAATCCTAATTTGCCACTTATTCCTTACCCCACTACTCACCCCCTTTCTATCGTTNCCATTTCTTTTTTGCTCCACCTGCTTGTGTTGCATGTTTATCTGTCTCAGGCGCTCAGATGTTCAGAGTTTTGGCACATTGTGTAAGTCTTTGCATGCAGTCAGCAATCAGCGACAGGCTTTGTCTGTGTGTCTGTCTTCTTCCTTGACCTGTCTTCTGATCTCCAACCCAAGTGGGATCAGTTTTCCTTCACGTAGGTCAGTGGAGTCATATCTAGCAGTGTGTTTTCCTACTTTCTAACCCTCCACCACAAAACGCAGCAATCCGGGTTATTTAGAAATGTTATACATTAAAAAAAAAGTTATCCAGAATATTTACATATGCCCTCATTGATTGGTACTTTATATCATAGCTTCTAAATGCTCTGTTATATATTTTTATAGATATATTATATATTTTTTGGATTCCAGCTTTGGTAAATGTTAGCCATGCTTAGCAATTGTTTTCAGGTATAGCTAAGGTAATCTTCAAAGCATGACTTTTTGGGGGCATTTGAATTTAAAGCTGGTAATTTAAACAGAAAACTCCACTGCTTCAGATATCTATTATATATTCTGTGCTGTATAGTAAACTAGAGGNTCCTTTGTTCCTCCCAAAATATATCAGTATATACTCACGTATATCTGATTCTGTATCCTTTCCTCCTCCTTTCCTTTTTCCATAGGCTCAAAGGACCGGATCCAGACTTACGTACTATTGAACTTACAACTGTAAAGTTACGAGTTGGCAAAGCCATGTTGAATTGCAGGGGAGATAAATTTCATTCAGGAGATGATGTTTCTAGCCCAAGTCTAATAACAGTGTAACAGTAACACTGGTCAGTATCTGTGTGCAACATGCAACAATAAAGCATTCTCCCTTCATGTAAACACTGACATTAATTTTACCCCCCCTGCAATTCATCATGGTTTTACCCACTGGTACATTCACATTCCTAAGTTCAATAGTAAGTAAGTCTGGATCCAGTCCAAAGTTACTAAACGGTGGTGAGTGTAACTCAAGAGCTAAATACACCTCCTACAAAACATATAAAAAATGAAACTGATACTAGTGTAGTTATTGAAGTTGAATCCAATAAATGAACTACATACAGGTACGTCATGGCATACATTCAGTTGTCCTTGGTAATAAAGTGCCAGTTTTATTTGACTTTCGAATAATTTATGTGTCTTAATAGCTTTTATGAAACTGCAAAGATTTAATGTGTTCAGTCAATGAGGTCCCTGTGTGCAGCAATCATTTGTACATGCACAAATTGGTGATATTGTTATATGTCACAAATGCTTTCTGGACCTGTTTGGGAACATGTAATATTTACAACAGTTTTTTATGTTTGTACTTCTGAACAATAACATAAATTGAAATGGGACTTTGCTTTTCCCATAGAAGAGGCTGTTGTGGAAGAACCTCTATTCATTTAATTTCTTATGGCACTGCTTTAGTAGTGATGCTTTGCATGCACTATAAAAGTGGTTAGCATATGGAGTCCTATTTGTGTGTTTAGTGTCATATACACTAAGGTAAAGTTTAGTACCAAGTGCGCCCAACATAGAGTGTAGTGTTTTGTTTTAATTACTTTAGTGTATGTTGTTCACATATTTGGTATTCACAATTTGTATGCTCTATAACATGCACCAGAGCGACATGCCACTAATACCATCTAATAATCTTTAAATATCAAAGACGACAATAGCACAATTCCATCACACTTCTGCTAGTGAGATACTGCCGTTTAGTAACTGCCACAAGACTTGTGCGGTTCCTATAAGCATCTCAAACTCCATGGATAGGTCATCTCATCACTCCGGCCCTGGACTTTANATCCTTGTTACATACACATGTATNGTCATTTATCATTTCCTTGGAAACAGAGTCTTAGAGATGCTTTAAGGGATGTATGTTACAAGGCTTAGTTAATAAATAACTCATAATAGTTTTTCTCTTCTTCTNACTTGCCTTTTATTTATCTTCTATCTCTTTACTAATATTGTGCTCTTTCTGTCATTTCCACCTTCTTGGACTTTGTATTCACTTTTTTATTTTATCTACCCCTTTGCCTGTTTGATTTTCTAAATATTCTTTTCTTTTTGCCTTATTTCTTGTTTCTACTTAATGAGCTTCGTCCTCTCTTTTCCCTACCTTTGTTTTTTCTCATTACATCGGATCATTTGCCTCCCTCTCTATTTGACTTTCCTTTTGACTGTTCCTTTATTTCCATTTTTTTATCCCGCTTCCTGCTTTGTTCTCGCTACTCCCTCTCCTTATATGTTCTCTTTCCCTATCACAGCTTGTTCAGCAGTCTTGGAGAGCTGCACACTATTTCCCAGCGCAGCTATGGAACATCCTACACAGTGCGTCCCGGGAGCAGACACCCCTTGACTCGCCGAGCACCTAGTCCTGTACCACCTTCTTCTGAGAGGGTGGAGCCCTTGGGTGGGGCACGTTCCTACACACTTACACCTCCCACCATCCTGAAGTCCTCCAGTCTCTCAATTCCTCATGAACCTAAGGAAGTGCGTTTTGTGGTAAGGAGTGTCAGCGCTCGAAGTCGTTCTCCTTCCCCATCTTCTGGGCATCCGATGCACACTTCTCGTCCATTCCTGCAGAAGCCTCTCTCTCTTTGGAATAAATATGATGTGGGTGACTGGCTAGAGAGTTTGAACCTTTCAGAACACCGTCTCAAGTTCCAGGACAACGAAATAGAGGGCTCCCATCTACCTGCGCTTACCAAGGACGACTTTGTAGAGCTGGGGGTAACACGTGTTGGTCATCGGATGAACATTGAGCGTGCCCTCCGCCAACTCAGCACCAGCTGACCCGGTCAGGAGCTGCGGTCCCATATCCCGGGAGGGCAACTCCGCACCGCTGCGGGGGGAGGAATCACATCACATGCACATGACAGTCACTGCTCAGAACACCTAAAACACACACCTATGGAGGCACACAAATCTGAACACCTAGAAAAGACCAAATGTCTTGTACATACCAACATTGGTTCAGGCCCTAAACCAGTACAGAGTGAATCACATTGCTGTCCACACACACATACAGTGACTATAACATGTGCAAGCGTAATCACACTTAGTCTGTCACCTTCAGATACACTTACGTTGACACATACTGATACGCAAGTGTTGACCCACACATTGACTGAGGGTAGGCACTGTTCAGCGGGTGATAAACCAGACACATAATTACAGGCATACAAATCATGAANTTGACTAACATCACACTCGCAATCCTCTCCTTGTGCGGTGCAATGGGGCCCAGTTATTGATCCCCCCCTCCCTCTTACTCTGTGTCATGGAGGAAAGGTGGGATCAATCACAGGGTCCCAAGGCCAGGCCACTGTGTGTTATGCCATCTTTTTTAAACCTGAATCAACAAAGGGATCGCAGTCAGACAGAGAGATCAGTCTGCAGGGGAACGGGGTTGAGCTGCATACCTCCCATACCAAGATCTGACTCAAGTCCTGGAGATCAATCCATGGATGTAGCTGGAAGAGGCCGCAGGTTCCAGCCACCGCCACTGTGGGACGCTTTTTATGCATCTTTTTAATTAGCTATATATTTGAAGAAAAAAAAGGACTTTACCTATATATATATCTCATATATATATCTATATATATCTATATACACGAAACCCAGTCACTGGACTTTTTATATACAGCAGATCTGGGGGTATATAGAGGTATCTGCGGGTTTCCGCAATGCCTCATGTTGGGGGTTTGAATTTNTTTTAAGTATTTTTTATTTTATTTTTATTGGAGGTTATGAGCGTTTTTACAATAAACCCCTTTACCATGCCACCAGCATTATTTACAATCAAACATGCATCTTTTTGTTTGGGTCTTGCATCTTAAAAGGGGTGATCATTATTTGGGGTTTATTTTAAGGGATTCTCATTTTGTTCCNATGTCATATTTATTTGCACATTCATTAAAACTGGGCCATCCATGTACCAAGGTTGAAGATTTGTCCTTAAGTTGTTATTTTATGTCNGTCCTTCTGGGATATTTCTTATGGTGTTATTCTTATTTCCTTTCCTGTGATATTCCATAGGGGTTACTGTTTGTTCTGGGATTTAAGGTGAGTTTCACTGGTTATATTTGATTAACTATTTCATTGGTTGGGTATTTTAGTTAAATAGTGGGGTCATATTTGGATATATAGTTTTCCTTTCATTTGGAAGTATCTTGACTTATTCCAGGGTTTTGTCTATTCAGGTGTTAAGAATCAGCAATTGTTTCCTCACGTTGCTTTTTATGGTTTAGCCGGAGAAAGAATAGACCACATTTAACCCTTTGAAATGTACATATTCCCAAACAAAACATCACCAAGAGTCTCCCTCTCAGTTCAGTGGTGGGCCTGCAGTGGATATTTCATAGATGCCACTGCATGCAGCAACTTTCCCATAGTCATCAATGGGACCATTGGCTGGTGAGGAGGGAGGATCATGGAGTCGGCTNCATCCTCTCTTGCACTGTGTCTCTGTGCACCTGAGGATAGATTACCCGAGGGTGACCGACCTGGATCCGGTGTGCCTTATTGCCATGATAATCGCTTCAGGTCCCTAGAGGGGAGAAGCATTCTAATGTTATCCCATTTCCTGCAGTGCCTTATCGCCATTGTGAAGCTTAGACAAGACCCTCTGACTGTGCTACTAGCAGCTGCCCACAAAGCAGACTTATTTACAGTCCCCAAGATGGAGTGATGGCTGCTGCTTCTCTGACTGGATCTTATACACCAGTGGAACCTCACAGACAGGGTGTGAATCCAGTTACCTGTTTGGCANAGGGACGTCACTGAGCCAGGTTATTAAGGCCACATGCTTCTGCAAGGAGAGACAGGACATTCAACAGTAGCGAGATACATGGAGATGCCACTCTATTTCTTCCATCACTGTTGCCAGTACATCATGGTTTCCACAACAACACATATTTGTCATCTTAATATTCAGGTTCACTTAGCAATACTTCACAGAACTTGCTCTTTCATGTGAGGTTCCAATGGAAACGAAACAGTAAAACCATAAACCCCACATTTTACAGATGTGCGGAATACAGTGTCAAGGACCTCTTATGTCCCCTGCTCTCCTCTGTTACACTTATATTATAGCCTCACAATGTGCAGGCCCATTACATCTCACAGAATGCAGGAAGCCATAAATAATTTTATTTTTTTTTGTTTAAGGACAGAGACCAGTAGATCACATACTGTATTTTTTACTTACTGAGTGATAAACACCTCACAAAAAATGTATAATAGAGAAAATATGATTTGCCAGGAATAATATTACCCTGAAAGAACACATGGAGAAACGTTGGGAATAAAATACCCTCTGACAAAATATAATTAAGATATAAAAGTAAAAAAAAAGAAAAATAATATAAAAAAACTAATCTGAAAATGTCCATAAAGTGCAGAATGAAATNTATAAAATGTAAAAACAGCATTGGCTTTTTTAGAAAAAAAATGAAAATATACTGAAAGCATGAAAGAAATGATGTGCCAATATAAACATAGTAACCACTTTAGATATTTTATACCTTTCTATAAGCAGCTCATTGTGTTGACCACTCATACACAAAATACTATGTATATAGCCCACTATTTATTCTATGAACACCAATGAAGGCCCTTGCCTATTCTTTTTAATTTATAAATAAATCCTTCCCCATGTTACATGCATTTTATACTATCTTAGGCCCGATGCTACACATCTGATTTGTAGGCACATCCGTAACTCCCTTTTGCTAAAATGTTCATTAGAAAGTTCCTCTCTTCTTTTTCCGGCTTTGCCTAACCTTGAAGGGGGGGGACCGGTGTTAATGTCTGATTGGGAAGGGGGGGCTGGGATTCTGCCATGGGGTAAATATCATCTGGTGCTAATAAGAGGGGGGCTGTGGTTTAATCTGCCCCTCTCATATCTTAATGTTTTTAAGGCTTTCATACAGAGTGTGTGTTTCACACAGAGCATTGCACAGCTACTGGGGCAGTATTTGGGCATATTGACATTGGAGCGATCAGTAGGGAGATGTGGGAATTGTTCTACTAAATGTTGTGATGAAAATACGGTTGGTTTAGCGACATATAGAAGGGGTTGTANAGATATAGCTGCATGGGATGGACAGCATGAGCATTTCATTGTGTTGTGGGACTTAATGACCAAAGAAAATATGCTACTATAGCCACAAGGTATAATGCAATGTGGTTCAACATTTTCTATGTATGCAGTAAGTATTTTGTAGACCACCCAGAATTACCATGTCATTGCAACACTAACATAAACTCTTTGTAATGTCAGTGACTCTGCCTATATTATAAGGAGCACAACTGTGAGCACACAATGACCTTATTTATTGTTGCAATATTTAGCATAAATTCAACTCNGAATCTACTTAAAAACTTAAACTAAATTTCAAATCTTTTAACTATAATTATATTGAAATCATTTTTGATAGTTTTCTTTTTAAATCATGTAACTTGGCTGTCTGATTGTATGACTGCAAAAGTTCATTACTGTATAAAAGAACCCAAATACTGATGTAATACTTACACACATTTAACAGCTCTGATGGCTGAAAGTCATAGAAGGTCGTACTCTATAGGCACATACCCCGCAATTAATGACATTATCATACAATAACCCTGCAAACTAAAACTGTTTTGTTTTTTTAAGTACAGATTGTAAATATAACATTTTATTTCCCCGCCTTCCACAACATTATCTCTCAAAAATATTACTTCATTTCCTCCATTTATGGCTCCATGAAGTCATGAAGGTGAGGGACACTTTGAGACTTTCCTTAGTAACATAGGACAGGAATTTCATCTGTATTCTCCCTGTATGCAAAGAATAATATGAATTTGTCTCCCTCAGAAATGTATTATGGTTATGCCCACGTGTAACTTTTCTCCTGATTCTCTCTTTGGGCCAGATTCAGATGTTTAGGCACTCATGATTTAAGTTTGGGCAAGGGAGTTAAATTTCATTAGTTGCAAACAGTATTAGAGTTGAGAGATGATGTTTCCTTGTCCAAGTCTAATAACAGTGTAACAGTAACACTGGTCAGTAACTGTGTGCAAAATGGAAAAATAAAGTATTCTTCCTGTATGCAAACTAATATTCATTTTACCTCCCCTGCAGTTCATCATGGTTTTACTCTTGAAAAATCTTTCAATTGGAACAATTTATCTTATAGTGTATGCCCAGCTTTAGTCATGAGTGCCTAAAGATCTGAATCTGGTCGTTAATTTCAAACTCTGGATCTGGTCTATACTCGCTTTTAAAGGCCTCTTGTAACAACACTTTATATTNTATTGATTGTACATTGTATAACATTGTATTTTCCCAGAAATTGCTGTAAATATTAGACACAATATATATATATATATACACAATGTCCAAAAGCACTGTCACTCCCATATGAAGAAGGTACTTGCGTTTAGGGTGCTCCTTATGGATAAATGCAGGAAGGTGTGTGAAGGGCACTCCAGTACGCTGCAAAGCCGGTATCTTTGTTCATAGCAGAATTTCTTTATTGAAAGTAATAATTTTTCAGGCATATATATAGGGTACTATATAGAGTACTTTCATACAGGTCTGTAAATTGTATTGACTTCACTGTTTGATGTACTGCGGTTGGCCCTGATGAAAATCACTGTGTTGGCGTTTGAAACGTTGGCCCATGCTTTAACTGCCTGAAAAATGATTACTTTCAATAAAGAAATTCTGCTATGAACAAAGATACCGGCTTTGCAGCGTACTGGAGTGCCCTTCACACACCTTCCTAGAACACCCGCAAATAGCATTACAAGCACAAATTNAAATATGGCCATTATTAACTTTAATATAGCATGCAAGTGTTCTTCCAAGAAAAACAGCAGGAATTTGAACAAGTATCTTGGCCTTTAATCTAAGCCATTAAATACATTTGATATTATTTTTACATAATTTTTATCAGGATCACCCTCCAGGAATTTCCTAAATTTTCCTGAATTGTGGTAAATCTCCTTGACCTGAGTTGAGGCAATTATTTAACAAAACTGACGTCCTCAAGCTCTGATTGTTATTGGATGTGCACGGATGCATGGGTTCAGTGAAGAAGCGCTACCACTCTCAGAGCTCAGGATCTGGTCAGGAACTGCACTCTTCACACACTTGACTTTAGATATGGGTAACAGATTATGCTCCTGATTCTCTGATAGGGGCTCTTCTAGAGGAGGATGAATATACATTCTTACTATATGCAGGTAATCATGTAGTTGAGATTAAAAAAATAAAAACGTGATAATATTGGTAAATGCTACAGCTGCATTACCCATTTGTCAACAATATAATAAAGTCTTACACACTGCAAAGTAGTGTCTTAGAAATTGTTAATACATGTGATATTCACATTTTCAAAGTAAAATTAAATTAATTGAAATAAATAAAAAGTTTTTCATGAAACAGAACCTAAAACAATTTATTTTGCCTGTAATTTTAAAATATAACAAGCTGAAGGAAAGCTATCAAAAACAGTATATGACTCCATTAAGGTGCATACATGGTATAACTGTCAGTCACATTTACATGTGAATAATGTATATAGGTTCTGAAATAAGGCATACATCTACTAATGCAGCTCCTCATTGGTACCACTTAGCAATCATCCCACGAAATGCTACTAGTATTAGAGAACTACAAGATCATTTGTGAACACCAACTAGAAGAGNGCGACTCCTATCTCACATATGTATACATATTCAATAAAACATTTACATGTCTTTATTTAGCTACACCTAAGACATCCGTGTATCCACAATCCTAGTTTAAGGTTTGCAAAATGACAACAAATAAAATACAGACATATACAAACTCAGAATTTGGCATACATGAACAGTTCATCTTAAAACATTGCCTCTTTTTTTTTATTTATTGAATTTTCAAAACATACAGAAATAAAGGGATCATNCAAAGCAAACANGGGACTTATGTGCAGTACAGTATAACAAACCACCTTTTGTATAAATGCAGCAGTAGTCAGCGAAGAACAATCGCANAAGCATGGCATCAAAGGCAATATGGGGATTCCACTGTGGTGGAGANGCGGAGAGGAAAACCAAANAGGGAAATGAGCACTGCACAGAACATTGACCGGGGTGGTGCCTCTTTTAAATGAGAGCCAGGACCAGATTCNGAGTTTATGGTGGGCGCAGCCTGTGCCACTGTATCCGTGNTATTCAGAGCTTCTTGTTTCTCTATAAACATGCAGCTCTGGATAGCGCAGAGGTGATATGGACGCGCAATGTGCCCCCCAAGAGTAGACGTAACAACTAAAAAGGGACCAAATTGCACCTGGGCAAAACCATGTTAAAATGCAGAGCAGGGGGTGTTAAAGTAACGAAATGTGCAAAGTATTTGTGGGGAGGATTGTCCAATATTTTTAATGCATGCCGTTTTACAAAATTTAATTGATCTCCCTTTGCAACTTGGTATGTGTAGTTACTCATAACCCACTGTGTATAGTGAGCATAAAGGAGCCATTGATCCATTGCATTAGCATTTCCACATAGTGCAGTTGGGACGGCATCTACAAATGCTGTGCTTTCACAACTAGAGAAACATTTAGCTTTCGCAATAAAACCTAATTGTTATTTTCACACAAAAAATTCCACTTTTCACTTAAGCTGAAATCATAGTGTTTTACACAAAAATATTTCAATAAACAGTCCTGTCGGACTAGAACTATCACACTAAGAAATATAGATTTTTGTATTGTGTTTTCCCTATAATAGAAAAAAATCACTTCTTTTCAGGCAAATGATGTGCTCTGTAATGTCTGATCCCCATTCAGACCCGACCACAATAATGACCCGATCAACCATTCATGGTGCAAAATTCCATCCTGTGCAGTGTGTATGAATTTAAATGATGTGATGGTGCCAGAACAANTGCCCAAAATGGTTAGATGTCAGTGGAGGGTAGTATATGGGAATGCATTAGCTCTGTAGCAACTCTGTTTATCAAAAGCGGGAATAGTAAAGTTTATGGGACTGTTTAGGACTTTTTGTAGTGAGGTCAACATCATTAGGAGAAACACGAGAGGCCAATATCTGAACAATGTGTTAAGTGCTTCTTCATGTTGGATATGCGAGTATANTTATGTTTTCTAACATATATGAAATGCTATTTTGGGCTAAGTACGTATATGATTTGCTTCCATTTTATGCTATCTAAGGTGTAACTGTACAGATGCAGCATGTTTCCACCATGTATGGGCGTCCGTTATATTTAGAAAGAACACTCTATCATTTTGATGGGCACAAAGAATGTACTTTTTGTATGAATGGTAAATGGTCAGGATGTAGTGGGTTATCTCTAGGAAGGTTGTGGGGTCTGTTGTATTATGGATTCCCAGTAGGGAGGGTAAGTGCTGATAACAGGGTATGTGTGTGCTTGTCAATAATAACATGAAGACATGGTTGTTGTGATATCCCACATGTCCCCAGTATTGCTCATTATGAATGTTGATGCAAGCTGCTAGAAGACAGATTATGCGGGGGGTTACTCTGAGGAAGCATTTCATTACAGTGTAAATACATGCAGAAATTATAGGGTTTGGGATGTCCAATCTAGGTGCTTATTTATGATGTTGACAAATGCAGGGTTTGAAGGCACGGAAGGTGCACTCTCTAGGTCTTGATGGAGATTTGAGAATTCTTCCGTGAAGTTTGTGTTGGCATCAGGTGGTCTTTATTTTGGTGGGAATGTTAAGGGTGGGGTGTCTGGGTTTATTCTCTTACCCCTACATAGGTTGTTATATGGTGTGCTGGATGACGTAATAAATTTATAACAAATTCTACCTGTCTCAATGTGTTTTTTTAAGTGTTGAAGATGTAATAATCAGATGATAATATATCTGCTCATGGTGTCTATTATAGGACATATCAGGAAGCAGTCTGCATGTTATATTCTACTTCACAAAATTTCTCTTACAAATTGTTCTTTGTTTTGAAACTGACATATCTTTATAAAAAAAAACATACACATAAGAAAATGATTGCTGTGTGTGCAATCATTATTAATATCCATATCAGTGGTCGAATGTCCATAGTACAACTTCATTTCCACTTCGACCACTAGCCTGAACCACATTATAGAGAATACCAGATACTAACAGTGATAACAAGTATGACTGTGCCAAAAATATAGCATGTTTTCAATAATTAAACACAGTCCTTAAAGTGCATGGCAATAANAATTCACTAAGGTGATGATAACTAATGTAAGAAAATGTGTGACAGTATACTATATGGTCTCAATGACTTATGACTTATATAATATCCTTATCATTTATTGAATTAGATATACATCACTTTTTTTTGTTCATTGGTAAATTCAGCATTGACTGAAACCAGCGCTGGCTGGATGACCTAGTAAGGTAAGGCTGCATGATTTACAGCAACATTCAGTCATCATATGGCTTGTCAGTTTACTGAACATATGTAAAATGTATGCACAATGTATGTCTTATATTTTAAGGCCAAGTAAACATTTTATACCTTGGTAAAGTGTATTTTCTCTGGATGAAAAGAAAAATGTCTTTTGAATTTCCTGTATTGCAACATGATTTGTCTGGAAGCAAATTTCCAACCTTTTTTCCAACCTGGAATTACTCCTTTCTATATAAGGAACAATTTATNCAATTCAAAGCTGTTTAAATTATTACTTCACAGTACATACATTTCCAAAAGGAAGTTCAGTTATGTTATGCCAATGTTTCATACAGTTTGAAATGATTTTGGATTGCAGATAGTCTGTATTATATGTAATGTAATAGGAGCAGCAGAGGAGGTCTGATTCCAGATTTCTGCTGAATCCTAAGTACAGTGTGAACAGTGGTAAGGCACTCCACGCAGGCCATACCTTAAGATTTCCACATGGTAAAATGGTGGATCTGTCTCTGCTTCCTGCTCTGTACCGCTCCGCCATCGGTAGAAAGAAAGGGACGAATCTGGATCCAGAATTCTTATTCTACTCTGGTACTGTGGTGCCTGTAAATTCACCAAAAGGGGGCATTTTTTGATCCTAGCAATCGAAAAATATCACATTTACTTAATTCGGGTTTTAGCCCGTTGGGCCAGATCCTGACTTAGGTCTGACATCCCACTTCTTGCGCAAGGTGGTTAAAAGTGCTNTGGTGTGGTGCACGAGATGTGCATGTATGGACCAACAAGCACACAGGATGATGTTCCCCACTGGGCCAGACCTGTAACCCCAATCAACAACATTATCCAAGGTAGGTGGTGAAAACCATGTTAATGTAATGATTTGTGATCAGGCTGAGATTGTGCAGACAGTGGTCGCATGGACCGCTGATCAGGTCGATTGAGTTATTACGACCCCTCTACAAGTTTCAGCATGGTTCTGTCAAAATACATAATCTTTGAAAACTTCTCAAGTTTACCTGACAGAAGAACAGATGGTAAAAAAAAAGCTCAAAGTTGCTGGTAAATCTTGTGTATTGTATATAAATGAATCAGCATGTGGACTTTCAATTGAGAATATACATTATGTGAATTGTAATGTAATGTGTAATGTTTGCCCAGCATAATTGTGATGCCCTATGATATCAACCTTGGGCCCCAGGCTAGTTGAAAGGGGAAATTATGATTCAGTGAGTGGTACCAGATGAACACAGCCCCCCACNAGAAAAAGAAAAAAAAAATTCTAGATACCTAAAGTAGTGTGAGGAGGGGAGATTATAATTAATCTGGATCTGAGGGAAAGGTTGGAGGCTTGTCCAAGAGATTAGGTTAAGGTTTGGGATCAGTTTGGTGACAGCCAAAATGGAGTGGTGCCCCATTGACTATGATGGATCTGTCCCACACCTGGAGGGAAATGGTAATGGAGAGTAGGGGGAGCCTCACTGCAAGCGTAAGGGGGGCGGGGTCTACAGAAGATCCACAATCTGAAAATGGGAGGGGAGGGATGTTTCCAAATCTACTCATGGCTTAACCTCTGAGGGGAGAGACCAATCCTTGGGGTGAGCAACAATGCACGCTTCCTGGTATTGTGTCAGGGCAGGGAGCATGGCTCCCAATATATTGTTTAGTTCTCGCCATGCAAGAGAACGCCATCTTGGGGAGATGCCTATGCCAGATGTAGGAGTTCAATATAGCTTGCAGTTTACACCAACCAACCCATCCAGGCTATTTCTTGCTGCAACCAACCTTTGGTGAGAACGTCGGGTGACGTCATAAGGGGTGTAGTTAACATCAATTACCAAAGAAATAGGTGGGGGGCTAAAGATACAGAGAGAGCGCNTGCCAGACATAGGGGAATTGGGTCTGCAGGGAGCGGAGAATGGAGAGAGATTTAAGGGCAGGGCCTCAGTTTTGGGGGCGTGCAGCTTGTAAAAGGAAGCTGCTCTCTATTGGTCGAAAAAGGAATGCAAATGCAGTAGGGAAATTTGCTGTTCAGCTATAAAGAGTAAAAATCATCCGCAATGAGGGTAAGTTGCCTTATGCCATTGATGATCAGGAAGGGGTCAGATACAAACCAGTTGCAGAACACCATCGCATTAGGAGGGGTACAGTGTAACGTTATGGAATGCAAAAAAAGCCCCCAATACAAGCAATCAAAAGCCTTCTCCGTGTCAAGAGAGAGGAGAAGGCCATGACCTCTAGAAGAGGATAGCCAATCAACCACTTCCAGTACCCATTGTGTAGCATCAGATGCCTGTCCACCTGGTAGAGGCAATGGACATGGACGAGGGCTGAGAAATAGTGGTGTCATCTTTGATTGTAAAGTGATTAGTATCAATAAAAGTAATTGCCAATATCTCCCAGTGTCAGGAATGTATCCCAGTGACTAGTGGCAATGGATCGGATCCTCCTTTAAGTATGGTAGCCGACTTCCACATGAACCCGTCAATTGCTACATACTATACCGTCTGATGTAATATTTTCATATTTCGATCAGATGAACTTATTTTCATTGTTTCAACTGTTAATAGAGAAAAGACAGGGAGGATCCAATTGCTTCATGCCAAGCCCCCCCCCCCACACACATTTTTTAGTTCCTCTTAATTTTCTATTTAGAACAAAAACTGAGACATTGAAACAAAAACAAACTGCAACTGCATCCATGTTTAGGCCTAGATATGGCATATAATTATATCATGCTATAGTAATAACTTCCAGAGTCAGCATTAGGATATTGTATATCAAAATGAATTAAGCATTTTGTGAATGCAGGTTCAACTCTTCTCCATATGAATTTCACATTTAATGTTTGTTTCATGTTTTTCTTTATTGGATGCATACATAACAAGTGATGGGTATAAAACATCCAGCAACATTAACAGTATTTGAAGATTAATAAAATCTGAAAGAGAAAAAGATACATTATAGAACTCCACAGAATGTCAAGCAGCCAGGCCAACCACATTATAGTATATTAAGGTACCCTTCATATAGTTCATATAACGTAATGTGACTGGCCTGATGATCTCTGGTGTGCAAAATCTACTTGTCTTTCAGTTTTTTAACCTTNATAGATTGTAATGTCATTACAGTATAGAAAGGTTATCTATAAATACTGTAATGACATTACAGTATATGAAGGTTAAAAAATTGAAATAGAAGTAGCGTTTGCACACCAGAGTCAGTGAGGCATGTGTGGACTCTTCACTCCGCATAGCGGGCTACAGTGTTGTATGATATTGTAGAGGGCAACTTTTATTATTTTTTTTTTTTTTGGAGAGGGGTTTTTTGGTCTTTTTTGTGTTTTTTGTGTTATTTATTTGTTGTGCTAGTAGTCACACTGTAAGCTGTAGTTTGCCCCCTGCACGATAGTGTACTTTACTGGTGGTGTTCCAGCTCTTAGAAGGCCAATGGCACCCTAGGCAAGCAAAAACCAAGACAGGCACAAGCCTNCAGAGGGCTCTGCGTCTCAGCAGGAGAGTGGTAAGCTGACCGGGCACAGTAACATAGACAGTGGTAACAGCAGGAGGCATTGGCTTCCCCTAAATGGACTGGCCCACAAGCAGCTAGAAGAAAACACATCCGGCCATGTTGGATTCCCAGCCATACTCTCCACCAGCAGCTTAGTACATCTACTCCCTAGAAAGAGCATATGCAGCGGTTCCAGACACAGACTGCAGAACTGCTCATTATAAGATCAGTGGGTATACAGGTCAGGTTTGCAGACTTTTTCCCTTTTGGGAGAAACTAAAAGTTGGCCCTATGGGGGTGGGGGAGAGGCAATGATATATGCAAATCAAGGCCCAAAGGCCCTGGACAGAAATGTATTTATTTATCTTTTTATTATGGGCTGACNGGATTTGGGCTGAAGGAAATTATTTACCATAAATCACTGCCTTCACCTGTGGTCCCAGGAGATTTTGCGACTCTCTGAGGATACCAAGAGAAATGCCAAGNGAAACCCTGATACAGATAGGTGATATATGGCCAATGGGCCTGTTAAATGTGCAGCCCCATTGTTAGTTGATAACAGGGACACAGATAAAAGGATAGTTTTAGTACCTGTCCTGGAAGGTACAGATAGATAATCATGTTACATACATAGTTACACAATTAAAAGGAAATGTATGGGTAACGAGGCATCATACAGNATATGACTGTCTTGTAATGCTAATTATTTGAGAGTGGTCATATCTGATTTGCTTTAAACTCATTTGTCACAGTGATATTAACATTTGAACAATAAAATGTTTACATAAGAGAAAAAGCAGAAATGGCAGTTTGCACTGAGCTCTAAATCTACAACATTAGCCAAATTTGCCAGAAACACATATTAATGTGCCTTGAATAATAAAATTCCCAGCTGTACACAATAATCTAGACTTTTTATATATATGTACATGCCAATTTAATTACACGAATGGAATTGATGCTGTGAATATTGTGTCTCAGTACACACTGGAGTTTTTCTGCAGACATCAGGACTATGTTTATCATAAACTAGCTGTGTACCCGGCCAGGGCTGGTGCTAGGTCTCTAGGCAGGACTTAGCACTGTTCCCCCACCGATCTGGTTCACATAGGTTAGAGGGGGTGCCACCATTCTATAGAGGAGTGGCAAGCGCCCTACCAGGCTGNTTAATTATTTACATGCCAGTTATGATATAGCCTGGCATATAAATGGAGATAGCCAAGGGCTTCTTTTGTCACCCCCTGGTGCGCTAATTAATCACCTAAGATGGCCCAATGGTAGCT
>JABWIB010002244.1:12954-29737 GCA_016617825.1 Platyplectrum ornatum | reverse complement strand
GGATACTGTGAGTGCATGCTATGCCCGCAAAACACTCTGAATCAGGTCCATACAACTTCAAGCAGACAGTTCTAGGATTCTATAAATTTGCCATTTCACTTAACATATTAAAAGCAGGTCATTATCTTGATTGGTGGAAAAGTAAAAAAAAATATAGACCCTTGGGTTCATTAATATGTCCAACTAATATATCCATCACATAATGCACATAATATTACTATATCAAGATTGCAAGATTCAAGCTTAAATGATTAAGTTCTCACTATGCTATATATATATATATATATATATATATATATATATATATATATATATACACACATTTTTTTTAAGGATTTAAGGATGTCATACAAAGTATTCCATAAATTATAGAGATATTATCATGTATGAAACATAAAATACAAAATAAGATTCCTAAATACTGCCAAAGCTCTTTTCTAATTCTCTTTTAAAGCAAGTTAAGACGAATGTGGTTTAAGACAAGACAAGTTAGCAACAGAATTTAAATGAGTAACCATGAAAGGGAACTTTTCACTGTGCATAATTAGTGTAAGGAAAATGCGCATATATTTTAAATGTTCTTTTTTGCTTCATAAAATGCTAATGCTGGGCAGAAGTGGGGGTGGGCTGGATGTCAGGAAGGACTGAATACTTGTCTTTTTGTATAATTGGACACCCTCTTCAAATGTTTACTTTTGTATTATATTTGAATATATATTTCAGTGCAGATATCATCTATCTATCTATCTATCTATCTATCTATCTATCTATCTATCTAACTATCTAGCTGCAACGTTGACTTTGAAGTGCCTTGAACCTGTCTTCAATATGCAATGCATAATTTTCAATGTGCAATGAATTATTAAGAGGAAAAGATAAACTGGATTAAAGTAATGGGTGAAAATAATTACATTTTACTTTCCACTTTCTAGCACATAACTTGTTTACAAAAAAACAGTTTAATACTATCTTCAAACATACACTTTTCCAATAGAATTTCATTGTGCCATCCCTTGCATTACCATATAGTTCTGCCAAGGGGCTCCNAACTCTGGATCAGTCTCTATNTGCAGAAGTAGCATGTTGTAATATTTTTAGCATTTGGTATTGTTATACCACCACAATACATAAAGAAGAAAAATGATCAATAACGATAATATGTGATTATATATAAATTCTACTGTTCACAATTCTGTAACAGCCCCATTACAAAAGTGTTGCTCTTCGTCAATTAGGAATATAATAAAAATAGATCCAAATTAGAAGACAACATCAGAGTCAGTTTCAGTATCTNAGCATTGTTGGGGACATGCAGGTTTCCCACAGGCCTACAAAGTATTGGACCAAGTTAAAAATAACCAGTTTGTACACAAATAAATATTTTACCATTTTTTAAAGTATATTCACTCCCTATCCCATTATAAATCTTACTTACTTCCCCTTATTTTTATACACATATATCATTTAAACATATGCACCCTTATATTATTACACTCCTTTTCCCCCCTTACCAAAATCCAAAAGCTGACAGCATAGGGTGGGGCAGATGGCGTTATTTATGCCAATGCTTTACTTCATCAGGTCGCCTTATTCATAATAAAAATCAGGGATGGAGGCAGTGATTTCATGAAGATCACTGCCTCAGCCCAGGTCTCGGAAGAATTGCCTTAATTTAGTGAGTGGGAGATTTGATAAGACTGATAATATTGATANGACTGATTATATACTTTTTATATACTTTTTAATGTCATTTTGATCTTGTATTGCTACTCCTACTTCTAACATGAAGATTACATATAGTCTTATTTTCCAATGTCTATGACTTTTGCTCTATTCCATAATTTACAATGTTCTTCTTATCTGACACAACACTAGCCATCACAGGCTTTTACCCCGTTCACACTAACTACCCTGGTAATTCAGTNTGTTAATACCAGGGTAGTTTGCTGGGGCTCTGAATTAACCTGGTCTCTAACCCTATTCACACTACTGAAACTACCCTTGTATTTCACAAACTACCCTGGTCAACACCGTTCACACTGAAATACGGTAGTTAGGTGAGAGATGTGATTCATCATCATGAAAGAGCAGTGACTGGCTAAAAAAAAAATTAATATATTAAATAAATAATAAACAATAAAGAAATAAATATAAAAAATGTATAAAATAAAAAATGAAAAAAATATATATTTTACTTTATTATGTTACATTATACATGTTATACATGTTGACTATAGGTTTACATTGTGAGTACTAACGGGTGCTGTATCTGCCGAAGCACAACACTGTACAGGGAGCAGTGTAGCAGGAGCAGCAGTGTAGACATCATCCACGTGACAATGTTTACACCAATTATAGTCCTTGTGACCCTGCCCGGGAAAAATCCAAAGATTAGGGGAGAACAGTTTCCAATTGTTGCTCTCAAATATTCAAACATATTATGGTGCTCTCTTCTTAACACTAGGATTTTTAGTACTTAATGTAGAAAGACAAAAAAATTGATTATTCTGTTGTTACAATAATTTAGTTTGTTTTATTTGCCTTATTTATCAAATGACCTTTGTAGTTATGCTAAAGGATTCTGCTGTGTTCAACGCTAGCAGGTACTAGTCGATTAAGCATCATTATAGGGACTTACATAAAACATGAATGTACGCATCCCCACTGCTTTCCCCTCTTTTACTATTCAGGCTAGATAAACCTAACTCTATTTTCTATAAAAGGTAACCAGTTTAACTGAAATGATTAGACTCTCTGCCCCAGTTTATACTATAGTAGAAAAACGCGAAAAAAATGTGTCTGAAAATACTGTATGTATAACTAAGTACTTGCCTACTAAAGTCTGATGTTGTTCAATGACATTCACAATGACATTCTTGCTTCATTACTTAACCTTTAAGAAAATGAAGTGTCTATTATGTGATGGTCAGCCCTGATCAGTTTTAAAAAATGCCATTTGTATGATGTCAGCAAGGATCAGTTGTGACATTTGCATAGAGCACGCATGAAATATTCTGTATTCATATATATTTATTATGAAAGGATTTCCAGGATATCCCTCTGTGCAATAAAACGATTTCACAGCAGCTCGCAAGGTATTTGTTCAGCTAATCTGAGTTTTTCCTTTGAACAATATTTGCTTTGAAATGTATAATACTAAGGTCCCTTTTTGCGGCTGCACTATTTTTCAGTTTACTTTTGAAAGTCAGGTTATTTGTTTGTCTTATTCTCGTTTATTGAAGCACGATTTTCAGATTCATGTAATGTGTTCTGAAGATGAAACTGAGAGCTGCTTAATACTGTATCTTGCTTCCAACCTCTGACAGCTTGACTTCACATGCTCAAAATGATTGCTAGTTGACGACTGTACTGGACAGATGCCATCATCCAGGCCCTGCTTCCTTGGTATGGGACATGAGTCAGTCAACTTCCCTATATTGGGTCATATATTATGCACGGTTTCTGGGGACCCCTGAATTTCAGGCAATTATCCCTGTATCCCTGGGAGTCTGCAAATGTCCCATCAACATGAAATATGTAATGTTGCTCTTNAAGGGCCAGGACTTTGGATGTGATACCTTCGGGGAGGTAAAAACCAAAAGCCAACAAACATGATATTTTAGATTTAAGGGAGAGCTAAATGCACATATANGCACCACTTAGGCCTCCAAAGGCTTTAAAATGGTGGTTGCTTATGTCAGTTTATAGGTTAATACAAACAGGCACATGAAAACATAGTCATGTATGTATAGAGAAAATGAAATAGTGTCCCAGCAGTATACAAATGAATAACCACTAGGAGCGCTCCATAAACCACCATAAAAGTTCAAACCAACACTGTAAGTAGGGTTCACCTACCCTAAAAAATACAAAAATAAAATGAAAATATGCAGTGTAACGGGAGCTAAAGTTTTAACTCTATGTAGTCACTATGAATAAAAGAAGGGACTGGTCAGAAACATAGCCCTGTATGTATAGCTGCAGTCCATGGATTTACCTCATAAAAAAGACAACAGGAGGNATTAGTATGTATAGTATAAAGACATAGGCCAACTCATTGTATAAAAGAATAATAGCATATATGGACAAAAATATATATATATCAAATACCAAAAAATGTACAATAAAACAAAACAAAACAAATCGAGATTATATCTTTGCACTGAAATAAAGTAGCTCGTACCCAGAAAGCAAACAGGTGCCATAGACTGAACGGCAACAGGCAGCTTAACCAGGGTGGCTGAATTATGATCTGGACGTAGATGGAAGTCTGCTACGGGAACCTGCTAGCAGGGCCGCCGAGAGGGGGGGTTATTGTGGTAGTGAATGCTCTGATCTTATAACTTAGTATAATACAATGAAATACATAGCTGATGTACACATATACTTTGTTAGCAGTGCCCCGTGCGGGGCATTGGGGATGATGTCACATGTTGGTTAACATTAGACAAACAGAAAGCAATGATAAACTAAAATAAACAAAATGATTTTACATTATATACATTTTATAGATGTTGCAGGCTTAATAACAAGTAATGGATGCAGATTGACAGTATGTTCCNGTTGCAGAACTTATGGGCAAACACTTGGGGACATACAGTACAGTAAAAGTAGACTCGCTGCACAAGGTATAGGGGAATACTCTATACAGTGACACTTTTGATGTATAACAGTGGTGTGTAAAGGATATATACATATCATTAATGAACAAAAGTACATGTTACAATGTAGTATGTATTACACAGGTTATGAGACTGTATGTTCCTGTAATACATATTAAATAGGTTACAACTAGAAGAAACTGTGAAGACNCAGTATGGAATGGAGATGAAATTGGCTATGTACAAACAAAATGAGCTAATTAAATTAGAATGCAGTAAATACATAAATAAGAAATGATAATAATAATAATAATAATAATAATAATAATAAATATAGGATAAAATATAAATAAATAAAATGAATATACCATCCAAAAGGAATGGATGGTATAGTCATAGTATTTTGAAATGATAGGTGAAAATATGGATATATGGATGTGAATACCACAAACAAAATGGAAATATCATAAATATTTTGAAAAACTGGAGGACATATCAATGAGGAAGTGGTCTGCTAGAGAATGTACATTAATAATATATAATGATGTACTTGATGATACTGGAAATACATATGAAGGTGGATGGAGAGAATCTCAGTATTTAGAAATGATAANGGGTCATGAGAACACATGAAATAAACATATTTATCAGTGACCAATAGTCTCCAATTAAAATATAAATGGATCTTTCCTATCAGATTGATGAACGCTTATTCCTATTTATCACTGAGAACTGGCCGGGCCCACCCTGCTAAGCTTCCAGGGTGGTATGATCGTATTCGGCTAGTGGTTTCTTGAGGCATTCAAAGGGGGGACTAAGGATCATAGGAACCATTTAGTTTCAAAGTCCTGATTTAGGCCATGTGGGATCAAGGTATTGATTAACTTAATTTCTGTTCTAGCTAATAGAGAGGAAGTGTTATTTGTCGAAGTGTTATTGGGGTAAATAACCGCTAAACCAATACATTTCAAAATGGAAGAAGGATTACAGTTGTGGTGTTTCTTAAAGTGTAATGACAATGGATTGAACACCTTTCCNAATATTTCTCACGTGTTCAGCCCATCTCATCTTAAGGGGGCATGATGTTCTCCCAATATNCTGTTTAGAACACGTGCATTCAATGAGATATACACAGTTTTTAGAGTTGCACATGATCAGTTTTTCTATCTTATGTGTTTTTTGGTTGTTTAGGGAGTGACCCTTTTTTTAATTGAGAACAGAAAGTATCTAGTTCAACTGTGGGGCCACGGCAGATGAAGAAAATGTCATCGATATATCTTAGCCATGTCACAAAGTTTCCCCCAGAAGGATTAAGAATACATCTTTTCCAAAATGCCAGAAACAAATTAGCATAACTGGGGGCAAACTTGGTGCCCATAGCTGTACCGCACACTTGGAGGTAGTAATCTCTGTCAAAATTAAAATAGTTATTGTTAAGGATAAAGTTAATTCCTTCCTTAGGAAAATTGATAAATCCTGCCTCAAAACCTGCTGGATTCATATAAATTTCTCATGCCTCCAAACAAGCTTCATGTTTTAGAATTCTGTATAAAGAAGAGACATCTGCTGTCGTCATAATGCAATCTTCATCCCAACTAATAGTATTAATTTTGGATAATATGTNGGCAGTGCCCTTGAGGTAAGAGGGGATTAAGGTCATAAGAGATTGTAAGTGATAATCTATCATCTCTGAGAGGTTTGGAACCTGTGCCTGCCACTATGGGCCTTTTTTTGGCAGACAGTATATGACTGGAATAAATGTTTCAGCAACATATATAAAGTCGTTCTCTTTTCTGGTTATAATACCCTTTTTATCCAGCAAAAAATGTAATTGCTTTTGAAGTTTGCTAGTGGGATCTGCCCTAAGTTTCTAGGTGTTGGTATTGTTTAACTGCCTCATAGCTTCTTTTTTATACTCTATGGTGCCTAGAATAACAATGCCCCCCCCCTCCTATGGGCTGGTTTAATGATAATTTTCCTATTTTTAAACTTTTTATAGCATCTTTATCTTTCCTGGTTATATTATTTAAATAAAGTATAAAATATTAATAAATAAATTGAATGTACCATCCAAAAAGAATGGATGCTATAGTTATAGTGGTTTCAAATGATAAGTGTAAATATGGATATGGTATCTTGAACCATCTATCTAACAAATGTGGATACCACAAACAAAATGGACATATAAATATATTTAAAAAACTGGACCGCTTATTAGCTTTTTGATTTAAGCCTGCACCATGTATAAAATGTATATAATGTAAAATCATTTTGTTTATTTTAGTTCATTATCACTTTCTGTTTGTCTAATGTTAACCAACATGTGACGTCATCCCCAATTTCCGCATAGGGAGACCGCTAACAAAGTATATGTGTGCATCACGTTAGTACTAAACTATGTATTTAATTACATTATACCTTATAAAAGGTCAGAGCATGCACTACCAACATACACCATCTTGTATTTATGAACTTTTTATCGTACAACCTTGCTAAGAAAAGTATAAATGATGTCACCACCAGCAGTCCACCATGGCTCTGAGGAACCACAGCTCCTATGCGCTTCGTGAAATACTTGTCAGGGAAACTCCGACTCCTGGAGGGTGATTGCTGATACGGTGGATATTTTATACTCTTGTTTTATCCGTATGTTCGGTATGTGCAACTAAGTAGATGTATATATATATATATATATATATATATATATATATATATATATATATATACACCGTATATATGCGAGTATAAGCCGAGGCACCTAATTTCACCACAAAAAACTGTGAAAACTTGTTGACTCAAATATAAGCCGAGTATCCCCATCATGTCTCTGTCACAGATGCACAAGGCTGGCATGTGTAGATGACTTTTTGGCACAGGACACTGCATTTCTGAAGACACAGCTTAGCATCTATTTCACTGAAGCAAAAAAAGAATATTACAAGTTTATGTATCAATGTTTATTTTTTACATCAAGGTGCAGGATACTGACTTTTAAATTGCCAAAGCAATTTTCCTCAGGGTGCTCATAAATGTAACAGTATGACAATTGTCATACTGTTACACTTGTGAGCACCCTGAGGAAAATTGCTCCAGCAATTGAAACGTCAGTATCTGCACCTTGATGTGAAAAAAAAACATTGATACACAAGCTTGTAATATTTTTTTTAGCTTTTCTTAGAACAAAGCAGATAATTTCATAGGAAAGTATTATTAGGTTATGTATTTGATAACCTGCTATAAAAAAAATGTATGTATAGGATATTTTATGTACAAATGTACCTGTACATAGTAATTTCTGTGATATTATGACATATGAGGGGAAGTATATGTATATAAGTAAAAGATAGCATTCTTTATATTTTGTCAGAACACATGCCAGATGTGTTGTGTAGATCTCATGTTTACTCGTCTTCAACCCATTTTTTCGCATCTATTTGCAGCACATTCATTTATCATACTGATAAGATCACTTTCTAAGCTCACCTGACAAAATGATATACACAGTTTCATTCATACATTCTTTGAAAATATGCTCTCTTTCCAAGGCCAAAGAGGAATTATGCTACGTTAATGCACACACATATTAAGAATAAAATCACGTCTAATTAAGGATATATAAGATGAGAATTGACAGATTTATTTTATACTAAGAATACAGAAGATAAAAATAAGTAAAATATGCCATAATTTCTCAGTTTGAGAGACAGCCATTTGTTTTTGGCAAATCTCTTGGGAATCTGGTGGAATCTCCTCCATTCTTCACCTTTGAAGTAGACCTATGTATGTATGCCTATACTGTTGTGGAATAGACTGTGGAAAATGCGTTGTGTTCGATTACCATTGATATTTCATATAGTGCCAACATGTGATCGAGAATGTAATTGCAGTATACCACTGCAGCAAAGATTTATGGGTTATATTTACAATCTTCAAATAAATAGCAGTGTACAGTGAAGGAGGGGGCAACAGAAGTTTTTAAAAACAGATCTTTAAAAAAAAATTTGCTCATTTAAAAAATGTCAGTGTACCCTGCTAAAGGTTCTCTACTGTTAATCCCACAGTAATTATTCAAATAACTGCATCAGTGGATAACAGTCTTTTATATGCATAGTTTTCTATTATATGCTGTTCACCATTAAGAAATAAATGCAATAAATTTGTGCAGTTTGAGAATTTTTTTATTAACTTGATGACATCATGTCTGCGCATTCATAGCAGTTGGATAACCCCATTCAGGGGTGGAGCTTTATGAAAATCACAACCTCTGACCCCACCCCCACAATGCCGATTCTTTGCTTCTCCAGGGAGGCAGAAACAAAAAATCGTCAACCCTGTTTTATTTGTACCATAAGACATGGGACTCCAAAGAAATGGAGAGGTAATTGAGAGGTGGATCATGGTTTATGGCAAAGTTATTTCTAGTTGTAATCAGACTTCACTCCTAGAAAGCAGGGAATGGCTGGGCAAGGGGGCAGGGAGACAGTGACCCCGGGCCATTGCCTCTAAAGTTTTTCGGGGCCATCTGAGAGCCAGGCAAAAATCTCTATCGCTCGGATTGTGTATTACACACTATTGGAGCTGTTGGGCAGCAGTGTGAGCCTGCCTACTAGCTGAAAGCCAGATAGGGGCTAGCCACCAGTCAGAATGCTGATAGCTATTCTTTTCTACCTAAAAAACCGGCAGCCAGTCAGCAGCTGGATTGATGGATAGCTATAGTGCTGACAGTCATTCACTGCATAGAAGCTGGAGGAGACCGTACAGTACAGCAGGAGGGGTAAGTTATGATTTCTTCTTATGAGAAGCTTGCCCCCCAGCCTAAACGTTGCCAGCCTGCCCCTGCTACATTGATTTGACCAAAATGAAATCTCAAAACAATATTTCAAACATCATACATCATTCTAAGAAAAACAATTATCACATGTTTTATATTTCAGAAACTCTGTACTCTGCTGTCACTACAAATGTTTTATCAATGCTATTGATCTACGCACATTTTAAAATATAATCTCACATTTACTAACTGTTCTTGTACATTGGAAATTATTTATTGTCTGATTTTTTTTTCCATAAATATATTAAAAGCTTCCACTAAAGTAAAGATACCAAGTTCTGCAAAGGATGAGTCACTTAGCTTTTAACATTATCAAAGACTGCAAAGTACAAATGCCACTCAGACTTCTGAAAACCACTTTAGTCAAGTGTTACTCTAGAAGAGCTATCAATTTTAAGCACTGAAATATATTTAGTGGATTGTACTGTTTGCAATATTGTTGTTCATTTATTCCCAGCAAGCTTTCTCAGACACCTCCATATGTTAACTATAGATTTTTCTATCTATTTACAGTGCAATGTGTTTATAGAGCACATCCATCATCAAATATAATGTAGCGTATTCTTTTCCTCCAATAATTAACTGCAAACCAGTGATAAATAAAACACGACCTCGAGGTATTTTATAATATTGGTAACATAAAACGCAAATAAAATCATTTATATGTTTTTTTTNAATCCAGCATGGCAGAGATCTGCTTTTGTCTCATCGGTAGAAAAATATGGATAGCAACAGAGAAAAAAAATGGTGACAGACAACTCGTATGATGCTATGAATAGGGATGTCTGGAAAGTGAAGCANGAGGGAGACAAGGACATAAAAGACAAGAAACATGAACAATTCTGAGATAGAAAAATTACTCTTCAATCACAGAACACCCTNCAGTCACAGCGTAAACAGCTGCTGTCTAAGTGTGAAAAGTTAATAGGTGCAAAGTACAATGTCACTGAGCATGTTTTCTTAGAAATTGCAACACAAATTTCTTAGTAATAGCAATGTATAATAATTTATAAAGAAATATATAGACGGTATAAATAATAAAAGCATGTCATTTTTTCTGTCCAGCTGATGTGACAGACCACGACATGTTTTTTTTGATCCAAACCATGACTCGAACTGGGTATGTATAAGTGGGGGTATGGAGGAGGAACTTGCATTTCAAGAAGATTTATCACATGATTGTGGGTCCAGAGAGGCAGAGGTTTAATCAAGGGGTGGGCTTAGCAAAGGAAAGTGACAGTATATCATATCGGTGTATACTGGCCCACCGGTATACAGAGGACCGATTCAAATGAGACGTGTGGCGGTTTGCATGTTGTGAGTGGGAACCTAAACAGACCTACAGTATATAGTTAATGTTTATGTTAAAATATTAGAACCAATCACATGTCATATCTAACTCCAAGAGGCTGACGCTGCTGTACAGATATTCTGATATTGCTGCTGGAGTATTGTGCAGTTAAAAACTTTTATATTTAATTATGAAAAAAAAACTATTTTGGCATATTTTCTAATAAAAGTTAATTCGTTCTTCTGTAATGTTTCATTGCATTCACATTGCAGCTGACGTTATGGAAGTAGTCATAACCCTTTTTCCCAGTACAACAATGAACTACACTGGATTTGTTCAATGTTTATGTTGACAAACCTGCATTAGCTTGGTTGCTCTGTGCCCTATACTATGTGTAGTAGGTAGAAGGAATCACCCATACGTAACTCTTAATGCATGTCGATATGCATTGCATACACCTCTGGAATGTCCCTACTATGTGTATAAAATGTCTAAAAAAAAACATTAAAAAATATCATAAAATTACTATACAGCAAATCTAAATCTTTGTATTTATCACTAATATAATCTATATTATGCCCTGTGGTAATCCTGATGTGATGATGTGATACAGAGGTTTAAGCCAATGATGTAATTGGATGAAATTTTATGAAGGGCCTTGAAGAATATTAGATTGATCAATACTAAATTAGCAGTTGAATGCAGAAAGTACTGAAGAGAGTAGATTTGAGACAAAAGAAGAAATGTACAAGTGACAGATGACAGTAATCAAGATGGATAGTACATGGTCCTGAATAAGCGTTTTGGCAGTGAACATAATGAACATATTATATTCGAATAAGTTTGCAGAATAGGTCGACTCGAGTATGCTTAGGAGAGAACCTGTAAGTTCAGTTTCTTTTACATGTTTATATTGCAAATTGAAATCAGTGTACAGAATTTAGCTGGTGTTTTAAGCAAAACTGATGGGTAATTTGAAAAGGCTCAGTTGTGTAGATAACAAATAACTGGCGATGCACCAAAGAATGTTTAGTTAAACTGACTAATACAATACATGAAAATAAGAAATTAGATACAAAAACACTATAGTATTTATTTATAAGGAAAAAACAAAAGAGCATGGGCCAAGTTTATCAGTATATGCTCTATTTCTTTTCATTGATGACATAGTTGATGGTTGTTTCTTTAAAAAACACATATAACATTTTGAAGAACTTGAAATAGAATGGGGAATTAGGGCTAGGATGCAGGGTTGAATGGATCATAGCATGAGGGATGATAGATAGGCAGCGGGGTGGTATAGATTGTAGAAAGAGAAGGTTAGGGGTAGGTTGCTGAAAGGCTAGGGGATGAAAGGGGAGGTCAACCCCTGAGATTGGGTAAATTCCTACCTGTCTGTGATGTGTCTGGGCATATTATTGCTTTTTTTTTTCATTTTTCATGGCTGTTTGTTGCCTAGATGTACCCCTGTTGAAATAGGGCAATTTATATGCAGAAACCCACTGCACAACCCTGGAATAGCAAGGCATTTTGAAGTGAAAGGAACACCACACAAGCGCATGACAACATGAAGGACAAAGATCAAAACAAACAGACAAGGTAAAATGTAGGTATTGACAGAGCTATGGATGCAAAACAAAGCAGAGGTAAGGACAGGGCAAGATACCAGGCAGAAAACAGCATGACAAGATTGCAAATACTGGATACATCAAGGCAAGAATGTATCCAGCAGTGCATGTGTTATGACTGTGGCCAACCAGGATGCAGAGGCTTACTAGTTGTCTGGTATTCACTAATGGGAACAGACCAAGTTGCAAATTTATAGCTAAACTAAACTTCAGTAAAATCAGAGGCTGAGTGATTGAGACAAAAGATGTAGCAGAGCAACAATAGCAAGAGTTTGGAGTACAGAGACCCTATAAANTAAGTGTCTATACAAACACTCTCTGTATACAATGGGGCTGATCCAGAGTTTGGGCGCAGGTATTGCGTGGATGCGCATTGCAACACATCCACGGTTGCGGTTTTTTTTAACCAAAATGGGCTACTGTGAATTGCATGCCAAAAAGCTGTGCGCAAGCATTCATAGACCGGCGTCTTGCATCGTCTTGTTGGAATAATGGAATATTTTTTTGTATAATTTTTTTTCTTGTGTTTTTCTCCTTCCCTATTCTATTTTTTGTGTTCAGTGCAGTTTATAAATATGTTTAACATTTTTAATCACATTTGACAACTTNGCTAACATTTATCTAAATGGGGCTAACAAAATGCACACCAGTGACACAATGCAAGCAATGCTCAAAACCAAAGTGCAAGCCAGGGAAGCCTTCCTGCAACTATTTTAAATAGGCTGACTATCAGCAAAGTAGATCAAAAATATCAGTTGCACCATCCATAACCAGGCGCAGGCAAAAAGCCACAAATGGTCAATACTCTCAATGCTAAGCGCAACACCGGACATGCCCCAAAATCTCATTAAAATATCCTCGCACGTCCATTTTTGGTGTTGTTCATTAAATATTACATACAGCTATGTCCGGATCCTATGAGGAATCTTGTGCTGAATATCACAAAGGAATGTAACAAATAGCAACTATTAAAGAGTTTTCCATAGGTACAGTTCCCTGTAGATACTAAACAGATCTATACTAGAAACAATCCAGGTAGTTGTTTGTTAAGGCCATTTGGGGTGATGGTGTCCAATGTAAATATCCAAAAGCTCTCTCCTTGTTGTAAAATCCTGTCTCTGTCCCCACCTTGAATTAAAGGTGCTTGGAACATGTAAAGATCATGAAAAGCACAGATCATTATTGTTTTTTCTTAGTTAGCCGAAATGTATTTTTATGAGACATTGTTTTATCATTTTGCGCCAAGGGCATCAGAAAATCAAGGGCTACCTCTGGCTTTGTGTTATTAATTGGGCTTATTAATTATCATGATTACATGAATGAAATAATGATTGCAAAAGCAGACAATTGCACAATCCATAGATTACAGCTATTTGCCTAATATATAGATTTTTTTTTATTATTACTTCATTGTTTCTATGCAAGTAAAGGATTACTCCTATATGTTAGATATCCCTTTGCTGCTTAAACAATAAACTGTTTTGTATTTTGTTCTCTTTTTATATTGAGCCGAAATAGCAAAATATTCAGAAGCAGTTGATTTATCTTATAGCACAAGATATCATTCTGTGATTAGGGAATTAAATGTGTTTGCGATCTTGATTATGCTACTGATCATTTTACATTGTGTTCATTAGATTTCGAGAGCTTTCCATTTTTCCAATTTCACTTTCCATTATTACAGAATAGTCAGCTGGCAGCTGTGTGAACTTCTGAAAACACAATAACCTTGAGAATGTTAAGTACCCTAATTCTCTTAACTATGCCACTGGGTAAGTGGAGATCTACCCCATTGAACTTTATTGCTTTACCCTCTGTTGTGACTGCAATTGAATATCTGGAAGATTTTATTTCTACTGTTTTATGTAATAGCCCAGGGAAATATTTAGCAATTTGGTTTTAAGATGGCAAATGAATGCATGGTGATTTGCAAACAGCAGTTATTTATCTTTTATACACTTTTTATTTTGGGGTTTTATAAATGGAAATCCAATTTCAATATTGTACAGTACTATTTATAAGTACTAATTTGAAAGAATTCAGTGCAATAACATTTTCAGAAAATATACTTCTCTGCACTTTTCATATTGCATTTGCTATTTCTGCAATTGAGTAAATGCCAAGGCTTTTTTTTTACATTTTTGTGATTCAAAAATAATATCACCATAACCAGTTGCACTTTTCTTATTATTTTACACAGGGTTGAAGTGGAAATCATGTGATGGTACAGACATTTAGAGGTGGGGGTATGGAAACACTGAGTATAATGAAAGTCAATGGAGATTTGTAGTCTTTCAATTACATCAGTGGGAGAAATGTCGGTATGACATACCCTCATACACACCCCCACTTTCAGCCCTAGTTTTGCAGTAATACGTTCATGACATCTTCATTGTATGTTATATTAATGCTGCAAGTCTCAAGNAAAGGTGGTGCACATGTCCTGGGTACTATAAGCAAGGGTTCAAGGAAGTTGATGTTTGTTGGTTTTGGAACCTCCACTGTAGAGCTGTATACCACATTGGGAACATTGAAAGCAATTACTATGCAGACCTTACATTATAACATCCTTTCCAATCTCATTGCACACTATCCTGTCAGTGACAACAACTTAGCAGAACATGCATTATATTGATGCATATTTGTAACATTATTCCTTTGATTCATTGCTTACTACAAACCCATCTATTGTTGTATGATTTCATACTAAAATATTTTTTTATGTTTTATTTTTATGTTCATAACATTTTCTATTTTAGCNATATTTTTTATAATGAATGTGTATTTAACATACAGAAGATTTCTATTATTTCATTGTTGTTTACCAGCTATTGCTAAATTCTTGTTACTCTTTCTAATGTATTCTTTTTACCTGACAATTTTTGCAATTCTAAATATGTGCATGTTAAAAATTGATCACAGTTTTTTAAACTGATTTTAAGGAATATTATGTATTACATATCATATATATTGATATAAATATATATTATATATATATATATATATATATATATATATATATATAGAGACAAGTCTTTGTTCAGTTTTCTTAGGACTTTTAAACTTCAAACATGATGCAAATATACCTATGTGAAATACTATTTTCACTTTTGTGTGGGTAAGACATATATTGTTTATTATGATACTGCCTGAGAAAAATAGCTAAACTGGGTGATTGAAATGTTGGTAAATATATATAACAGCCTTAAGAAAACTGAACAAAGACTCCAGAGGACTTCTTATTCGGGATATCTACATTTGGAAACACAAGAATATTGCACCAGGCTGGAGCGTTTGAAAACATCTAAAGCAGAGATCCGGTTTTCTGGACAAATTTTATACATATATATATATGTATAAAATATATATATAATGAGGAGAAGGGAGCACCTCCTTAAAATTCTTAAAAGTCAGGTACTTCAACAATGTATCTGCATACTGCAATGTTAAAATTGACAGGCATATAAAAAACAGACAGCTTTTCACCCCACTCCAGGATCCACTGTGAGAACCACCAGTCCAAAGGCTAGATGCACCTGCCTGCTACACAAGACACTTTGCCAATCGTCCTGCTTTTACACGTTAGGTTGCTATGGCCTTCATCAGGAGGCATCCTGAGTTGAACCTGGAAACAACCCATCATTTAGAAATCATAATATATATTAAGATAGATAATANTATTATATAATATATTGCAAATGATGACGTAAAGTAATTACCGTATATACCGGCCCGAAGCCGGACCGAAAATATAAGCACAAAAAAAATGGGAAAACATATTGACTCGAGTATAAGCCTAGGGTGGGAAATGCAACATGACATCATCACTGATATCACAGTCATAAACATCACTGCTGTCGTTCTCATTCAAACTGTTGTCTTCACTGGCATCCATATCATTGCTAATATCATATTTCTTCCCAATATTTCTTCTCCAGTAAATACGCAAAGAAAANGCTCATACAGGGGAGGCAAATTGAATTCAGTATTTCAGGTGAGAGATGTTTCCTATCACAAGTCTAATAACAGTGTAACAGTAACACTGGCCAGTATCTGTGTGCAAAATGCAAAAATACAGTATTCTCCCTGCATGAATTTACCCACTCGAAAAATCTTTCGATTGGAACAATTTATATTACCATGTGTACCTAGCTTAAGACTGGAGAAATTGGACCTGATGCAGAGTTGCACATTGTGGCTGAATTTGCATGTTTTTTGCACTGCGTGTGTATGCGCATGGAAAAGTNGGCCGCTATATAGTCGCAGAGCAGCGACTTTGGTTTTGTGCTGCAGCGCATGTTTGTTTGTCACTTGGTGTGCATATTATGTAAACCATTTAGATAAANTTTATCTTGTAATGGAAAAGTTGTAAAATGTAAAAAAAATGCAAAAAATTAGCTTTTTTTGCACATGATTCACAGTAGCGACTTTT
>JABWIB010002243.1:28680-57479 GCA_016617825.1 Platyplectrum ornatum | reverse complement strand
TTTGTTTTCGTTTCTCAAACGTTCGCTCATCGCTTTCTTTTCTCAGGAGGTCCTTGGGAATCCCATGGTGCCCAGTGGTGGCCCCACTGGAGGCGGAGTCATGCCGGGGCTGGCTGGCAATAATGGGGGAATGGGAAGCCCTCAGTTTATTAGCCAGCAGGCGTTTCCTGAAGGTGGTGCTGGAAAGGGTTATCTGCAGCAGGGCATGTATGGTCGTGGAGGCTATCCAGGAGGGTCCGCTTATACGAATAGGTAACACGAGCACTGTTTAATGTAGTTACACGAGTCGCCATATAATAATCACTACTAATGTACCAGTAACCTTTATTTATAAGATGGGTGTTGCACCGTGCAAAGCAATCTGACCTGCAAATGTAATTGGATGTATTGACCGATATTATGCACAGTGTACCCTGTGCGATGCTGTATCTGAGTGTAGTTCATTACTGAGCTTCCCTATGCAGTTAAAATGCCTTTGCAAAGAGGACCAATCATCTACGTCGAGGGTTGGCAACATGCGGCTTTCCAGGTGTTGTAAAGCATGCTGGGACTTGTAGTTTGACAACACCAGGAAAGCCGCAGGTTACCTACACTTGCATTAGAAGATTGCTTTGCCCCAGTATACACCCCCTCTGTGTAGAACTAGAAGACCCAGCATGCTTTAACCGCACAGCCATAGTTAATACTTGGCAAAGCATGCTGGGACTTTGGTAACACCTGCAGTGCAATGGAGGCAGCCATGTTTTGGACATCAGACACCTTTCTGTTACCAAGGTGGTAGATTACCCATGAACTCTTTCGTAAACCTTTTGTATGCAGCATGTATAAGGAAAAGTCACCTTACTAGTACTAATGTATTTTTATGGCATTCCGTTTCTCCCCTGATAGTTATCCTGGCGGCCCCACAGCGGGTGGTGGAATGGGCATGGCTCAACACACAGGACGCGGCCCAGCGGACTTCACACAGGCAGCAGCCGCAGCAGCGGTGGCGGCAGCTACAGCGACAGCAACTGCAACCGCGACAGTGGCAGCTCTGCAGGAAAAGCAGAGCCAAGAGATGGGCCAATATGGCGGGGTGAGTAGGGGAACGGTCTTATCATGTGATCTCTTTATATTTCTATTGGCCAAGGGGATGAAGGGGTGTGTGCGGTTCCTTACGGGAACGTAATATTGTTTTTGGTTTGTCTGTACAGGTGGGTCCTTCTCATAACTTTAGCGGCCAGTTTATGCCACACTCTGGTCCCCGCGGACCCTCCATCCAGGGCGGAATGAATTCCGGAGCCATGGGATCGGTTATGGGTGCTGCTGGCATGGCTCAGATGGGTATGAATTCTGCAAGGGCGCCAAGCATGAATCCAGTGTACAGCGGACAAAGGATACCACCCCATGGTTACCCGGGGCAGATGCAAAGCCAACAGATGCAGCGACAGGGTGTAAAAAGGACTTACTCCAATGAGGTGAGTCTGGCTCCTGGATATAGACCTGTGTCCATATTCTCGGCATAACATGGATATAGTAGGGATATTCACTGACCTTTCTTACCTTGTCCATAGGGTTATGCACCACAGCAGTACATGCAAGGTGGCCAGTACCCACCCCACGGAGGACAGTATGCCCCGTCTGCACCTCAACAATCTGCCCCATCGCCTTCTTACCCTGGGCACCGTGTACAGCAGAACATGTCGCAGTACATGCCCCAGGCAGGTCCTGGTGGTCATTACTACAAGGTAAGAGATCTACTAATTCATACACTACATTGCTGATGCAGGCAAGATTCGTGGACATCGCTGATGATTACTTATATATCACATTTAGCACATGCAATGTATGCATCTCGTCCCCAGCGTATAGATGTATGGCCAGCATTACTCTGAATTTCCAGTCTCTTCCTACCAAACCCCCCCTCCTCCTTATAAATTATAATTGTGTCTCTTTCTCCTCAGCTCACGGATCAATACAACGGACAGAGCAATAACTTTAATGGGGGAAACTTCACATATAATCAGACAATGAGCGGGGTAAGGAAAGGATCAGTCTATTGTTTTATGTTCCTGGCTGTGATTGGTTTTAGTGACTTGCAAAATATTGTCACAATGGAATACTGTAACAAAACATAAAATAATAATAATACAAATAAAATATAATAATAATAATCTTCCTTCGCAGCCGGGACGTGCCATGCCTGGGTATCCTAGCTCTCCTTTACCGGGGAACCCCACCCCTCCCATGACTCCCGGAACCAGTGCTCCCCCATATTTGTCACCAGGCCAGGATGTTAAGTCGCCTTTCCTGCCGGACGTCAAGCCTACGCACAACTCCTTGCACCAGTCCCCCACAGGTGAGTGGAATCCATTGTGTGGACACTGACCTCTACATGTGGCAGGGGAATGAGGTAAAGTTGTTGTATATCTGCCCCCTTAGGTGCTTCCAACGATGAGCTACGTCTGACGTTTCCCGTGCGAGATGGGATCGTGCTTGAACCTTTCAGATTACAGCATAACCTGGCAGTCAGCAACCACGTGTATCACCTGCGGGAGTCTGTGTACAAGACACTCATGATGAGGTAACTGGGCCCGGACCCTCAGGAACTATACTGACCTGGTGGTGCTATTGCCGCTCTACTGTATTTTACATAGAACACAGAAAGGGATGGCAGATAAGAGCCACATGGCCCATCCAGTTTGCCCAGCTGTGTAATCAAAACTATACTGACTTTTAATTTTATAGTTTGAGACTCAGAATCCCAAACTGCTTACACTGTTCTGTAGTATTATCCTCTACCACTTCTGATGGGAGGCTATTCCACTTATCCACTACTCTTTCAGTAAAATAATTCTTTCGCAATTTTCCTCTGAACCTACCACCCTCCAGTTTATACGCATGCCCTCATGTACTACCACCCTCCAGTTTATACACATGCCCTTGTGTTCTACTACATCTTTCTCTGAAATATGCCCCCTCCTCCACCATCATATCACCCCTCTCTCTTCTCTGCTCCAAGCTGTATATATTTAGTTTCTCTAGTCTTTAGTTTTTGTTGGTCATAAAATGCACCATGTTGGTGGCTCTTCTTTGCCCTTTCTCCAATGTATTTATGTCCTTCTGGATATATGTTAATGCGTCCGTCCCTCCCTTCCCTTCACCTCAGGCCTGACCTTGAGCTGCAGTTCAAGTGTTATCACCACGAGGACAGGCAGATGAACACGAATTGGCCGTGCTCTGTCCAGGTCAGCGTGAACTCCACGCCGCTAATTATTGAACGTGGCGACAACAAGACCTCCCACAAGCCTCTCTATCTGAAGCATGTGTGCCAGCCAGGCCGGAACAGCATCCAGATCACCGTCAGTGCCTGCTGTTGTGTAAGTATCCAGTGGAAAATGTAAACGGGGCCCCAATACACAACATATATATTTCATACATTGGTATCCTGTCATGCAGAATACTGCCGTTCCTTTTCTCCTCTTCTCTGCACCACTAAATACAGAACTTAACAGAACTATTCTAGCTTTAAAGGAGGGGATTAAAACCAACTCCCATGATCCCCAGCACATAAACAAATATGTTTTGTTTTAATAAAGACCTGCCACCTACACTCTTGGGTGGAGGCATCAATTTTGTGGGTGAATCTCTGTTCAGCCCATTGATGTGACATCACAGAGTTACTCTCTGACTAATGTTCATGGGGCCTGACTAATATCCATTCACTGCTGGCTACTAGTAAATGACTGGACAGCGTCTTATGAATGGTTGGCTCACAAAATAGACGCTGTTGGTGGCCAAAATTATGTTTTGAAGGTTGTACGTAGATGTAACTCCGACCGTTTCCTATCGGATGTCCATTAGAAGATTCAAATATTCCTTGCTACTTCCCCTAATGCCTTCTATATAATGCCTTTTGTAGCCCTTTTCAAGTGTTTGAGCGCAGTCCACAGACTCATTAAAGCATGTGATAGATGCGAATGACATGTATTCTCTGTGCAGCAGTATATAAGTAATAAACTATGCTGCAGATCAGGATGTATAAGGAAAGCAGGCAGAGACGACTAGAAGCAACAGCGCCCTCTGGTGTTCTTCTATAATACATACACAACCCTTTTGTTGCAATGACCAGGTTCTGCAGTAACACATATCATAAAATATTGCGCATACTGCTAGTTCATTATATAGGAAGCATGCAGACTCTTCTATAGGGTAAATGCCACACTTTCTCTGCCTTATCCAGGCACAAAGATAGTAAGCGAACATAAATATACTTTTGGTATAGGAGGATCTGCAAGGGAAGTGAATGCTGAGTGACTGACTAATCTTTCCATTACAGTCGCACCTGTTTGTCCTGCAATTGGTTCACCGGCCATCCGTAAGATCTGTCCTGCAGGGCCTGATAAAAAAGAGGCTTCTCCCTGCAGAACATTGCATCACAAAAAGTAAGCGCATACCTCCAGGGCCGCACCTGTACAGGTTTTCCCACTTCTTCCACTCTCTCCTTTCTAAGCTCTTGTGGTTGTTTACATTCTGTCACAGTCTCTGACTCACTGTCTCTCCATGGATTTGTCCTCCAGTAAAACGCAATTTCAGCAGTGGCAGTATCCCCGGGACCCCTGGACCCAATGGAGAAGACGGGGTGGAACAGACCGCCATTAAGGTGTCGCTAAAATGTCCAATCACCTTCCGAAGAATTCAGCTTCCTGCCAGAGGCCATGATTGTCGTCACATCCAGGTAATACACAAGTACCAGATTTGGTTTTTTTGCTGGTCATGTACATAATCTCTTATCTGGCCATACACTATAAGATAAATTGTTCCAATCGAAAGATTTTTCAAGAGTGGGTAAAACCATGTTGAATTGCAGGGGGGGGTAAAATGAATGTCAGTGTTTGCATGCAGGGAGAATACTTTATTGTTGCATGTTGCACACAGATACTGACCATATATGAGTGCTTTAAGCTCTGTCCGCCCTCCCTTTATTGCTTCGTCCATTCAGCCTCAGCCGGCCTCCATTCTGTGGGGGCCGAGCCTGGCAGGTTCCACTTTTGCATCCGTTTAGTCTCCTTTTGTGGCACCTTCTTCGTCTTAGTTGTGACATTTCTCTCTCTTAGTTTTTATGTCTCCTCACATGTTCCTATGTCTCCTCAGTGTTTTGATCTGGAGTCCTACCTGCAGCTAAACTGTGAACGAGGAACCTGGAGGTGCCCTGTGTGCAAGTAAGAGACTTTTAAGAGACTTTTAATCTGTGAGATATGGCCAGCCAAATGCTCATCTGCTAATTGTACCGTGTACTAATTGTACTTATACCATAATCTTATATTGAAGATTCTGGAAGTGGGCAGGTTTCCTTTTGTGTATGGATGCTTTGTTCCACTTTGGATTGTAAGCTTTATGACTATTTGTGTCGTCTCAGGACATATAGGAGATCCTAGCCTTATATTACATGTCTTTACTATCTTATAATTTACTTTTTGTGTAGATTTTATTTTATGTTGCACTACATTCATTCAAACACTAGATGGCGTCACTGATAATGATATCTTCTCAATGGCAGATATCATTGAGGTGGAATTTCTGCTTGAACCTTTCTACTATATTAGTAGCACTAGTAGAACTTTCATTGGTTGTTCTGTTAATATAGTTTTAGATCACTTGTAATCTGTCCAGTCTCCTGATGTAAATACTAGTAAGAAAGGAATGGTTCCGGCAGACTGTATGGGCCGGCTTCTCGGGTTTAAGCTGTTTAAATGATGTGGTTTTTTTTTTCTACTTTTGCAGTAAAACGGCCCTGTTGGAAGGGTTAGAAGTTGATCAGTACATGCTGGGAACCCTCCTTTATATCCAAAAGTGAGTACAATGGCGTGGCTGTATGTTTGTGTTATATAAGGAAGTTTGTAAACGGCAGGGATGCGGCAGCCATGCCTCACTGCCACTGCACTCAGCTCTGACATCCGGTCCCATGTGACTACTCTGCAAGAGGTTCACTTGGATGTGTGAGCGCATATTGCCGCATCCAAGGGAATGCCTGTCACCATGCTAACTGACAGAACCCATGAAACCAATCTTCAGTTGTGAATTGTTTCCTGTATTTGTATGCAATATCATAATCTGATAGAAGTGCAATCAAAAACAGATTGAAACTAAAACATATTGAACATATTTAAATATTGGGCATTCACTCATTAACTCTCTGTATTGGGAAAGGCTCATTCATGTGTATAAGCAGGTTGTGGCAGACCCTGCCCTGTATGATTTATTTAAATGGTCCCCCCGCACACCTACCATCATATGGGGGGAGGGGTGGAGGTGGATTTCTTGTGTCATGATGCTTTACCTAATGTAATTCTTGTGACTTCACTTATGGTCTTATATTCCCCCCCCTCCTCTCAGCTCTGATTATGAAGAGATTACCATAGACCCTTCATGTTGCTGGAAACCGGTCCCAGTAAAGCCAGACACTCATGTGAAGGAGGAGTCGGATGGACCAGTCCTCAAGCGCTGTCGAAGTCTGAGCCCGGCACACATGGTAATGCCGAATGTCATGGAAATGATAGCGGCGCTGGGACCAAATTCCTCCCCCTTCAACAATATGCAGTCTGGTGGCAACGTCAGGACAGACTATGGTGGCCAACAAGGTGAGCTCCAAAGACTGATCACTGCATAACAATATATACATGTGTATATTATAGTAATCCTATATTATCTCTGTGTACTGTAATTTCTGTGAGGTTTCTGTAATATTAATGGGGTTTATAGCCTGGATTTTGGATGCAGGGTTTTTGAGTGTTTGTATTGAAATATTTATTTCTCTTTACTGCAGCCGTTTTATATTAATGGTGTATGTTACTCTGTGTTAAAATACAGAATACATTTTTCAATACTTAATTATATATTGATTGTTATAAATAATTTGCTGGGTAAAACCGCTCTGCTCAGAGGAAGTGACTGAACACGCCAGGGGCATTATTCTGTTCTTGTAAACTATGTATCATTAATTTTTTTTCTTATGGTTCCAGTTGTCACTTTTAACTTCATTTGCTATATTATTAACAAAAACAAAAAACTCGTAAACAAAATGTGTACGTCTACACAACACAGATAACATGTTGCCAGCCCTTAGGATGTAATTCGGAAGGGGAATGCGTAGAGGCACCCCTGGGAGTCACGGTGCACAGCTTGGCATAATACAAGATTCTTTTGATACAGGGTCCCAGGGAGTACAATACAAGTGTCTAAACGTGTATAATCATGGAGTATGTTTGGCTGTAAGGGTCATTGTGTGACGAGTATAACCCTGCTTTGTTTATCAGGGGTTATGTTCCAGCTTGTGATTTTTGTCGTGTTTAGGACAATAAGAGATACCTCTAACCTTACACTCCGTTTATTATCTCTTAGGCCCTGCTTTCCAGAATCCTGGAGGCTTTTCTGATGGCAGCTTCCCTTCCTCCAACCCCAGCACCCCAACCATGAACGACTTCACCCCTAATGGTCCTCCCCCCATCTCCTATCAGTCTGACATTCCAAACTCCATGATGAGCCAAGAGAAGAACGGGGGACCCCCAATGCCTGGACAGGTAACGAACCTTCCAAAGCACTCAGCATTGCAAACGTTCAGAGGGTCATTTGAAAGTCCTCCTCTATTCAGCTTCTATTCATTCTCCAACCTGTGTGACCGAGAAGTTTAACCTTCTTTGTGGGGTGGATGGCCTGAGGGCTGGTCTCGAGTATAACTACAGTAGGTGCTACACTCGGTGCTACTCTGAAAACAGCAGTGTCTGCCTGTGACAATGCAGTAATGTACAGCCGAGGCCAGTGTATCCCTTCATATTGTAGCAATGTCAGGAGTCCTGATATCATTTGTACATGTTTGGGGCCTGCAATCTGGCCCACGGGTTATAGTATACAGTGCAGGGCTTTGTATGACGTGTAATGACCGCTGATTGTTAATAAAAGTGCAAACTTTTCAAGTGTATTTAAAGACATTTACATTGTATACTTTTATTTTATTTAATATCTATATAGTCCCTTTTGTCTTTTTTGCTGGTAATGTCCCTGTTAGGGCCAGATTCAAATTTAAACTCTCATGAATTACACTCTCATGGGTAAAACCATGTTGAATTGCAGGGGGGGGGTGAAATGAATTTCAGTGTGTGCATGCTGGGAGAATACTTTATTGTTGCATGTTGCACACAGATACTGACCAGTGTTACTGTTACACTGTTATTACACTTGTGCTAGGAAACATCATCTGTAATACTGATTGCAACTAATTAAATTTACCTCCCCTGCAATTCAACATGGTTTTGCCCATGAACGTGTAAAGCTACCCACACACTAGAAAGATTATTGTTCCAATGATTGAAAATTGAATGAAAAAATCTTTCTAGTGTGTGGTGCCAATTTTTTCTGAAACTTCATAATAATTGTTCCAGAGAGTCCAGCAGAAGATAATTTAATCTTTTGTTCTGTCAAAAGATTATTGCTTAAAGGGTCCAATATTGGTCTGTGTGTGGGCATATCCGATCATCCTGAGCAATTTTTCCAATTTGTTTCACTCCCCTTTTTTCAACGGACGATAAACCAGCAGAAAAATGTGTGCTTTCCTTTTTTTTTTTTCTCCAGACAATAATTGCAGTGTGTAGGCACAGTGTGCAGCAGATAATTGACATTTTGCCAAGGGATTAATGGTTCACCTTTTCTAGATAATCATGCTGTGATGATAATTGTGTAACTCAGAATCTGGCCCATTGTGAGACATCAGTGGGATTCTAGCACCGTAGCGTTATTTTTCTCCTCCCTGACTTGTAGGACAGCCAGCTTTCTCAGCAGACACAGCTATTACTTTCTGTTGCCAAATCTGATAGACCTTCATAATACATGCGTGGCAGGGCTTGGCATGGTGTGCACACCTGCACCAACTTGACATTTGACAGTGCCAGATAATGCTTATCTTGCAGAGCTACAGGGTAAAGGTGGTTACGCCATGAAAATAGTTTGAAACTGATATGTAAAATGAATGGTAAACCTATCCATGTTGTTGTTGTGTTTGGTAAATCACTATGTATGAGAATGTAGTGCATCAGGGAATGGTGATCAATAATAGTGATGCCACTAACGCTTAGCAAATTGTTTCGCAGGTTCCTTCATCTGGACGGATAGAGGCGTCGCACAACCCCTCTCAGTCACTCCATACCTCCAACCTCAACAGTCAGTCACCACAGCAACTTCACCATCGGAATCAGCAACGGCAAGCGATGGCTCAGCCTGGCGGAGATCTGGCGTTTAACCATTCAGTGGCCATGCCAGCCGGCGGTGATGTAACAGAACCCACCCTTGATGTAAGACAATTTTCTATCTTCTGTTTTACGAGCATTTCCTTCATTTTCTGCATCATATAAATACATTTTGTGATCTCTGTATTCCAGCTTCTCCCTGAACTGACCAATCCAGATGAGCTGCTCTCCTACCTTGGACCCCCAGACCTCCCAAGCAGCGGCAACGATGACCTTCTCTCCCTCTTCGAGAATAACTGATGCGCCTTCCACATCATTATATTATTATTTTTTTTTTTTTTGTTCCCCATACTTAACTTTAAACACAGTCGATGGGAGGGTTGTAGAGCACAAGATCCAATTTGGGTCTGGCCCGGTTCACCTCTGTAGACAGATAGAGACTGCTTCAGATCATTGCACTATTTTAAACTTTCAGTGCTGCTCCATATGCTTTGGAGGGTATCTACGTAGACTAATACCCATATTACACAATACTGAAGAAACCAGCAATGTGTCTCCTGTTAACACTTCCTCTGCCACCCTGGGAGCTGCTGAAGCCGCTGCTGACTTGTCAGTGACCCCTCGCCCCACCACCCCTTTTACGAAATGCTGCCACTCCGCACCAGCCAGTGAGATATAAAATATGAGTCGGTCGCAAGGCTGTTATGCCCCTTCTTTTATTATTCGGGGACCTAGGTCAGAGATACAAAGACGCTAAGAGCACAAAGCAGGTGTGTGTGTGTGTGTGTGTGTGTAAGCGTACACACTTTTTGTAATGTAAAAAAAAAATACATACAATGTGTGTGTGTATAAATGTATATTATTGCTGGTCCATTATTCATAACTCATTCCTTTTATGGGTTCGGGAGGGTGGTTTGGTTATAATGGATTCCACAGGATTTTATGGCAACTGATGATTGTATTTTGCCACAATCTCTGCCAGTGTCTGAGGCAACATTGGAACATAAATTGATAATACAGGGTCTTCTCTGTAGTAATGTTTCCTTGTTGCTGTATGTTTGTTACCGATTTTATTTTTCTTTGTTTCTTTTTTTTTTTTTNAAAAAAAAAAAAAGAAACAAAGAAAAATAAAATCGGTAACAAACATACAGCAACAAGGAAACATTACTACAGAGAAGACCCTGTATTATCAATTTATGTTCCAATGTTGCCTCAGACACTGGCAGAGATTGTGGCAAAATACAATCATCAGTTGCCATAAAATCCTGTGGAATCCATTATAACCAAACCACCCTCCCGAACCCATAAAAGGAATGAGTTATGAATAATGGACCAGCAATAATATACATTTATACACACACACATTGTATGTATTTTTTTTTTACATTACAAAAAGTGTGTACGCTTACACACACACACACACACACACACCTGCTTTGTGCTCTTAGCGTCTTTGTATCTCTGACCTAGGTCCCCGAATAATAAAAGAAGGGGCATAACAGCCTTGCGACCGACTCATATTTTATATCTCACTGGCTGGTGCGGAGTGGCAGCATTTCGTAAAAGGGGTGGTGGGGCGAGGGGTCACTGACAAGTCAGCAGCGGCTTCAGCAGCTCCCAGGGTGGCAGAGGAAGTGTTAACAGGAGACACATTGCTGGTTTCTTCAGTATTGTGTAATATGGGTATTAGTCTACGTAGATACCCTCCAAAGCATATGGAGCAGCACTGAAAGTTTAAAATAGTGCAATGATCTGAAGCAGTCTCTATCTGTCTACAGAGGTGAACCGGGCCAGACCCAAATTGGATCTTGTGCTCTACAACCCTCCCATCGACTGTGTTTAAAGTTAAGTATGGGGAACAAAAAAAAAAAAAATAATAATATAATGATGTGGAAGGCGCATCAGTTATTCTCGAAGAGGGAGAGAAGGTCATCGTTGCCGCTGCTTGGGAGGTCTGGGGGTCCAAGGTAGGAGAGCAGCTCATCTGGATTGGTCAGTTCAGGGAGAAGCTGGAATACAGAGATCACAAAATGTATTTATATGATGCAGAAAATGAAGGAAATGCTCGTAAAACAGAAGATAGAAAATTGTCTTACATCAAGGGTGGGTTCTGTTACATCACCGCCGGCTGGCATGGCCACTGAATGGTTAAACGCCAGATCTCCGCCAGGCTGAGCCATCGCTTGCCGTTGCTGATTCCGATGGTGAAGTTGCTGTGGTGACTGACTGTTGAGGTTGGAGGTATGGAGTGACTGAGAGGGGTTGTGCGACGCCTCTATCCGTCCAGATGAAGGAACCTGCGAAACAATTTGCTAAGCGTTAGTGGCATCACTATTATTGATCACCATTCCCTGATGCACTACATTCTCATACATAGTGATTTACCAAACACAACAACAACATGGATAGGTTTACCATTCATTTTACATATCAGTTTCAAACTATTTTCATGGCGTAACCACCTTTACCCTGTAGCTCTGCAAGATAAGCATTATCTGGCACTGTCAAATGTCAAGTTGGTGCAGGTGTGCACACCATGCCAAGCCCTGCCACGCATGTATTATGAAGGTCTATCAGATTTGGCAACAGAAAGTAATAGCTGTGTCTGCTGAGAAAGCTGGCTGTCCTACAAGTCAGGGAGGAGAAAAATAACGCTACGGTGCTAGAATCCCACTGATGTCTCACAATGGGCCAGATTCTGAGTTACACAATTATCATCACAGCATGATTATCTAGAAAAGGTGAACCATTAATCCCTTGGCAAAATGTCAATTATCTGCTGCACACTGTGCCTACACACTGCAATTATTGTCTGGAGAAAAAAAAAAAAGGAAAGCACACATTTTTCTGCTGGTTTATCGTCCGTTGAAAAAAGGGGAGTGAAACAAATTGGAAAAATTGCTCAGGATGATCGGATATGCCCACACACAGACCAATATTGGACCCTTTAAGCAATAATCTTTTGACAGAACAAAAGATTAAATTATCTTCTGCTGGACTCTCTGGAACAATTATTATGAAGTTTCAGAAAAAATTGGCACCACACACTAGAAAGATTTTTTCATTCAATTTTCAATCATTGGAACAATAATCTTTCTAGTGTGTGGGTAGCTTTACACGTTCATGGGCAAAACCATGTTGAATTGCAGGGGAGGTAAATTTAATTAGTTGCAATCAGTATTACAGATGATGTTTCCTAGCACAAGTGTAATAACAGTGTAACAGTAACACTGGTCAGTATCTGTGTGCAACATGCAACAATAAAGTATTCTCCCAGCATGCACACACTGAAATTCATTTCACCCCCCCCCTGCAATTCAACATTTTACCCACTCTTTAGATTGGAAAAATATATTTTATATTGTATATATAAATATATATATATATATATATATATATATATATATATATATATATATATATATATATATAATTTTAATCATAATGGCACAATGTGCCTCTTTGGTGACCGTGATCATTATTGATGAGGGTAATCGCTGAGTCAGGTCTCGCCAATGTCATTGGTTCCTTATGAATTTATGGGATGGATTTTCAGCCCACAAAGTATCCGAGTCCACTGTGTATAGGAGACAGGTGCACTTTAAGTCAACAGATGGCAGTGACTATATTTAACTACCAGGTTTTTATTATAATAATTTTTTCGCCTGGTGTACAACATATTCAGTCTGNCACACAGCAAATCAATCATAGTTTTTTGTTTTTATTTATTTTTTTATTTTATTTTAGTATATGGTTGTTTTTAAGTTCTGCAAAAAAAAATATAAAATAAAGTCTTTTTAACTAAGCCATGAAGGAGTTTGAGTGAGGGGGCGGCGGAGGTGGAAAGGCTCCACCCTTGCTCTCTTTTTAACAACTGAAGTACAAATACTTTACAAGCCAAATATAATTTAACTTGTTCCAGACACAAGCAATCAGGCCGGGGATATCAAGGTGGTGAGGGTGGTTAAATGTTGGGTTCTCTTTACATATCTGGGGTTTGTGCTATGTGCTGGAAAAATGTGCGTTTTGCAGAAATAAAAAATATATATTGACGTCTGGGTTGTTTTATGATATGTGATTTTTGTTATTGATCTATTGTCTCTGAAATGATAATTCAGTGTATAATTGGAGAGCTACGTGGCTTCCAGTACCCCCATCTTTGTGTCAATGATACATAGCTGCTTGACTGCAAATATTATTCCAGTCTACTGGACATAACTAAGAATATAGATAGACCTAAATTAACTCACTGATTAACCTACTTATAGCATGCGGTGGGGCTGTTCCAAAAACACTCACTATGTGCCACATACTTGCCAAGTATTAAAGGACTTGCATCCTTTAGAGTATTTGCCAGACATTGAGGCGCTGAGTTGCACTTTCACCTGAGAGGGGTGTATAAGAATGTAAATTGCATTGCATCCTGAGTTGACACTTGTTTGGCACACAGAACTTCCAAACATGCAATAGTTTTATGTTTTGTTTCTAAATTAGAGTTGATCTAGGAAATTGTACCTTACTCTAATTCTCTTGTCACAGTGTATATTTGCCTCCCCTGCAGTCCAGTGTTTGGTTTTGCCCAGGTCTACACTTGCACCTGTGTTGCCCATACTCCCAAACTCTGGTTGAGGTTGTGTTCAGCATTGCTCACCAGTGTACAGTCACCTGCAAAACAAGCAGCAGATACCAGTCCATTTTTATGTAATTATATAATGTTTTATGACATTATTTTATAAAGATTTTTAGGTATGCGCAAAAACAAACTTGGATAGTTATGTAGCAAAATCTTTTTTTATCTCTTTAATATTTATGTTGTGTTAAACATATTCCAATTTCAAGCCAATGTTTCCACGTAACCCATGCATACATAAAGCCACATTCATATTTTGACTAGGTGCTGGGGCACACCCATTCTACTCATTGACTACATGCTTCTACCTATACACACCCCTGTCCTTCAGAAAGCTATGGGGCTGATCCAGAGTCTGGGAGTAAGGTGAAAACAGGTGCAAGTGTAGACCTGGGCAAAACCAAATCCTGAACTGCAGGGGGAGGCAAGTATACACAGTGAAAATGCTATTAGAGTTGAAAGGTGACGTTTCCTAACTAATCTACAAATTAAACATAAACCTATGAGTTATTTATAATGGGATCTGTACTGAAATGTATAATAGGAGTTCATTGAGGCTGCGGCTCTTTCTCTATAGAGCTGTAAGAAAACTGCAATAGCACAAAGGTAGAGAACTTCAGCAGTAAAACTACAGGATCAGTATTTCAGGTGTGTCATGTAACGTCCCACTACACAGGTTACTTTAGAATTTCCTTGTTTGTTTTCAGCTCCTGTGACTGTATAGTGATATACTGCGATGTCAGCTATTTATTCTCTCACCTACGTGACAATATGAACGAGGATCACTTACACTGCATGCTGCCAGAGCACAGTATTTTGATAAAATGTCGGAAAAAGAAATCCAGTAATGAAATCGCGGTCGCAATCATATTGGGTCTTAACGCGCGCAGAAGGTCCTCCCTAGTCTTACATCTTATAATACAGGCTTTGTCATTGCATTGTTTAGTGTGGGCTAACTTGCAATGTTAACTATAAACAAAGAACCCTCTAGTGCCGCCGAATCCATATAGGGCCAGGACACAAGAGACTTCCTTTCGTGTTTACATAAGTCTGGGAAGAGCGAATGAAGAATCCTGTAACGTCTCTCCAGACCTTATTGTTCTGCCAACACCACTGTCCTACTGTGGATGAGTCTATGAAATGTAGGTTTGCATATACAGAGGAAGATCTTTCTTAAGCTTGTCACAGTCATTGGATATTGCTAAAGTGTATACTCCCACGATCAAGTTGTTTTGCCCACTATGCCTGACTGCATTAATAAAAAAAACTAAGGAATGCAGAATAGGCAATGTCTGTGAACTGGTAAGGTCATACTGGAGCAGAGACCATTGATGGGCTCCAGGCTGAGCGTTCTTCTTACCCATAAGAGCTGCTCTCATTGCAGACTGCCTAAAAAACCAAGAAAACCATTGTTCTAAATTACGGGCCCCTTGTCAGCCCCTGACCCAGGTAAATAGTACTCCTCCCCCTTTTGGCAACTTTGAAAGCCATTGTATTGTGTATTTGTATTTGATAAAGGGCAAGTGGGTTGTTAAAATGGACCAGTCAAGGCCCATGCGACCTATGCAGACTTTTGTGCTATCCATTGGCTGAACATGCCCAGTTTGGCCTCAGAGCAAGGAAGCTGGCAAGTCAGTCAGTGTGACCTTGCTTGAAGTGTAGGGGATACAGCTGCCATGGGCTCTTCTCTCTTCTGATCCCCAATACTGGTTCTGAACCCCTTTTTAACAATGTGCACAATTTGCTATGAATATTGGGCTATTCTAAAACTAAAACCAACATGAGGATCAAATCAGGTTTATGGTCAGTGTGGTTAAGAAGGAACAAATGATGTGTAAATAAATGTATGTAAATAAATATGATGGGGAGACTGCTGTCACATTCTGGCTATTCACAGTACTGCTCAATAACATGTATAGTGGGTCCATGGTGCACCTAGGTCTCCCCTGTGTCTGCATCCTGGGTATGTTTGCAGACTATTTTGTAAGAGATTGCCTCTTCTCTTATTTGTTCATGGGAGTCTGTGTTCCTGCATTAATATATTTATTTCTCTAAGAAATCTAATTTTCTCAAACCAAGATAATGTTGGAGTGTGCGGAGAAGACATTGCACAGCGATTTACTACATTTCTATACAACTTGTATTATGGGTGCTCTACAGGTGACAGCACCCCCAATATATTGTTGAAGATACTATAAATGAGATAACGCAAGATGTATTAGCTATGGGGAAAGATATGGCTGTTATTCATCTTGGTAAACACCTATTCATCCGTACTTCAGATACAATGGCTCTTATGATTAATCTGCTCCAAAAATGTGTTTCAAAGACACACTGTGTATATGTATCACCAAAAGAACTGAAATGAAAATGGAAAAACAAATTATGCAACCTTTAATTTTTTTTTAATAGAACAACCACTATTATAGGAGCATACATCCTATTACCATACTGCAAGAAATAGGAATCACATGATCAATGTATCTTTATGCTTATGTTCAAGATTTTAATAACTTGTTATTTTGGCCTCCACTTTTCTCTTCTGTATTTCCCCCCATTGCTTAAACCTCCATAAAAGGTCTTATAAAACAATGGCAGAGGTTGGCACAGGTGATTGGGACATCAAGAATTTATCCAAGAGGCTGAAAAGGATGGATCACAGGGATTTAAGTACATCCCTATTTAATCCATGTAAAATATGTCCAATATCAGGACCAATATATGTCCATATAGGAATGAGAATGGATTATTACTTATTATTTATTAACATGTTCTTACATAGCGCCATCATATTACGTAGCGCTTTACAATTTGATAATCATTAAGATATGACTGGGTGGTAACTGACAGAATGGGTTGGGAAGGGGGCCCTGCCCGCAAGCTTACATTCTATAGGAGAGGTACATAGGGGCATTTTACAATGGAACACTAGGGAAAACTTTGTCAGCTGCCAATTATCCTTCCAGCATGTTTTAGGGTTGTGACAGGAAACCCAACAGACATGGGGATGACATACAAATGCCACACAGATAAAGTCTTGTGCAGGAATTAAATTCACNACCTCAGCGCTGTTACGCACAAGTGCTCTCCGCTGAACCACAATGCTACCCTCAATAATTATTCCCGTGTATGTATTTGGGGAGCTTCTCAAACAGCAGAACATGGCTCACCTGAGGTTTTAGGAGAGATATGTTGTTTTAGCGACCTGAAGATAGGATGGTAACTGCAGTTTTTAGATTACTGGGTTGATGATTTTGGAGATATACAATGACCATAAGAAGGATGTGAGTGGGGGGTCTGGAAAAAACTTATTGTATAGTCTAGATCCGTGGTCGAAGTGGAAATTTAGGAGTGATGGTATGGACATTTAAAAGTGCTGGTATGGAAACACTGAGTATAATAGAAGTCAATGGAGAATTGTAATATTTCAATTACATCAATGGGAAAAGTGCCAGTATGCATACCCCCGTATACACACCCACTTCCAGCCCTGGTCTAGATATGCTACAACACAGATATTTATAAGGTCTAAAATAATTATGTTAACAATACCATAAAACATAGAAGGGCATTATATAGACCAAAAGGCATTACCAAATACACATTCGGCCACATTCAGATATTTATTTAAGAATGGGAAAAACCATATTGAATTGCAGGGGAGGTAAAATGAATGTTTGTGTTTGCATGCAGGGAGAATACTTTATTTTTGCATTATGCACACAGATACTGACCAGCGTTACTGTTACACTGTTATTAGACTCCCCTGCAATTCAACATGGTTTTGCCCATACATGACTAAGTCATGAGTGCCTAAAGATCTGAATCTGGCCCATAGGGGTATCTTTACTAAGCGGCGAGATTGCAGTGAGATTGGAAAGTGGGGATGTTGCTCATAGCAACCAATCCGATTAAAGCTTTTAGTTTCATTTTACACACTGGAGAATGTGAGCTCAAATCTGATTGGTTGCTATGGGCAACATCCCCACTTTTCAATCTCACTGCAATCTCACCGTTAGTAAATATACACGATAGTGTCTGATTGATAACTAGCATTGAAGGCCATTTTTTTCATTCATCTCCCTCCCATATTCTGATTAAATTGTATGCTCCGAACAGGTTGGTGTTACCTTCCAACTTTTACTTTACAAAAAAAGACCTTGCTTTGGCAGGTGCAGTAGATGGTCTAATAAATCCACTATCTAGGCTTTCCTAAATATATTAGGACATTGTTTGTGTCTTGTACACAAAGAATTACATGTATAGGACATTCTCATGTCTGGCAAATGGTAAAACCTCTGAGGCCTTCTTACTAAAAAGATAATTTTATTCAAAATCTTGTGGAGGGATATTAGAAACTTCTTGTATAGAGGGAGAACGATGGGGAAGAATGGGTTTGAGACATCTCACTGAACAGGATTGACGACATGCAAATATTTCAGATACCTCCCAGGTAATATGCTGGCTATTTCTGTAGCCAAGGGAACTGACGAACAATAGAACTGAAGGCTTCGGAAAGTACCAGAATAGTCAGAGTCTATGGGGTATATTTACTAAGCGGTGAGATGGCAGCGAGTTTGGAAAGTGGGGAAGTTGCCCATGGCAACCAATCAGATTCAAGCTCTCAGTTTCAAATCAAACTCAACTCAACTGAAATCTTATTAGTTGCTATGGGCAACATCCCCACTTTTCAATCTCACCGCTTAGTAAATATACCCCTATGACAGACCCTCCAACATGACCCATTCCACCAGGTACATAATACCGCTCCTGGGCTTTCAGCTGTCATTCACCTGGTTATAACGAACTAACTGATGTCTGAGTAATGTAACAATGGTGGTTACCATAGTAACTGATTGCTGGAAGTTCCAGAACAGAGTATTTTGTACCTGGTGGAATGGGTCATGTCGTGTGATGCTTCAGCTGTAGATGCAACTACCGTCCATCACCACATTTAGTTATACAGAAATAAAGCTTATAGTGGCTGGAAATCACGAGAACCTTGAGGATGAGCATCCGGGATTAAAGAAGTCTTCATTTGTGAGGACAAATAGCTCCTTTTTGGACAGGCTTCTAACATATGACCAGGAATAGCACAGTGCAGGCAGGGCCAGTGCCAGGTCTCTGGGCACCCTAGGGAAAGGGTGTCCAGAGCAATTCCCCCCACCACCACTCCAGTTCACATAGGAGAGGGGGGCACCACCTTTTTTTTTATATAGGAGCGGCAGCTGCCCTCCCAGGCTGGCTAATTATTTACATGGCAGGTTATAACCTGGCATGTTAATGGGGACAGCAGAATAGGGGGTGCTTTTGCCGCCCTCCTCCTATTTGAGCTTCCAAAGAAGATTCTTCATGTAAATGTACAAAATTTACAACTTGGCTTTGAGTAGCTTCCTTATTTTGAATCCATTATATGTTGGATATTAGAGGACTGAAATATAAATCTGGAAGTTATTTTGTGTTTAGTGTCCAGAACTAAGAACAAGCGACAAATAAACATGGCAAAACAAAACGAAAGACGACTGATTCCTGGAAAGAACTTGGAGAGATACTGGGTACTGGGTAACGGGACATTTACTTACTACCCTTAATTATTGATTCAACCAATGAGATTCAATCTCACATTGTCTCTCCAGTATGTAAAATGAAACTGACAGCTTGAATTTGATTGGTTGCCTTGGGCAACATCCCCCCTCCCTGCAATCTCCCTGCTTAGTAAATATGGGCCTTAATGTGAAAGCACTAAAACAATATCAGTGCAGGAATTTAGAAAATACCTTCACAGTGCTATAGTAGAGATCTTATAACCTGTACTGCTCACGTACAGTGTGACAGGCTCAGCAGCTCCTTATTATATAGTGTAAAGCACTACTGTGTCAGGACAGCTCATCCAGCACTTTACAATGAGTATAAGAGGAGCGGTACAGCCTGTCACACTGTCTGTGAGTCAGGGCTGTCGGCACAGCAGAGGGAGAGTGCCCCCTGCAGTGCAGAAAAAAAATGAAAGCAAAATAAGTACGGACTCAAGCCCAGGCCTGTTGAGTAACTGATGCCCCTGCCCTCTTTCCTTACCTGCTCTTCATTCTCCTCTCCCTCCTTCCTCCCCAGTTCCCTTCCAAGAAGGAATTGCTGCAGAGGAGTGAGAGGAACACAGTTTCAGGTAAGTGATAAAATTGTACAGTAAGGGCTGAAGCCAGCCACTCCACCATGCATTTGCATTGCAAATCTGCAAATTGCAAAGAATAGCTGCTGTCCCTACTGACAACCAGCTCCCTTCAGCAGCCGGCCCAGCATTCCCTCAGCCAATCTGGCATTTGCCAGACATGCCAGATGGCCAGTCCGGCTCTGCCAAATGTTATGCAGCGTGTGACATAATATCTTTGACACGATACAGCTCCATTGAAAGAGATTCTTGGAAATTAACCCAATATCACATAAATGTCACGTTTTGATGGCAATAAGAAAGTATTGGGAATATATAAAAGTCATTGCTGATTCTCACGACTGGTGGAGGAAATGGAGAGCTGCAGTGCCTGTGCATGTCTGTGTAATATTTTGTAACCACAGACATGCATTTGTGGATACTTCTAAGTACATTTAGGATATCTCTAAGTACATTTCTTTAGGATAAATATGTTGTTTGTTTTAATAAATATAGGGGGTATATCTAAAGTGGTAGCAGAGCGGCCACTTTTCTATGTATATGTCCAGATATAACCTAAAGACCATTTTAACAAGATTGCCCCGAATACATCAGTAGATGGAGCTGATTTGAAGTGAAGTTTCCTAGCTCAACTCTAATTTTCAAATTAAACATGAATCTGTGCAGTATGTGAGTTCTCTGTGCCTATTTATGCCTTTGTATGGCTGTAGATAAGGTGCGCTTCATTGGGCAAACACTGACTACATTCCTCCACCCCTTTCCTCTTTTCAGAAAGCAAACGTGTGCAGTTCAAGTAGCGATTGCGTCTGTATTGGATGCATGCACATTATTTCTTACACAGTGCAAAACCACAGCAAGCTACGCTTCACAAGCTAGCATACACTCACCTTTGGATCGGACCATGGAGGACAAACAGGGGCACATGTGTTTCAGAATTAGAAACAGCTACATAAGTGCACTACTCAGTATGAGACGAGTACTCACAATGTGTCAGTGTATCTAGACAAGAAACCTCTGATTCCAGTGCGCAGCTATTTGTAGCTTGAGTATATAGGTCAGGACAGTCAGTGGGGACTGTGAGGACAGATGTTGCAGACTGGATATTTAACCCCTTATACAAATATACCCATGCTATTTCATGTTCTGTATTGTCACTCATTGCCCCCCTGCAGCTAAAACAGCATTGATGATGATGATGATTAATAATAATAATAATAATAATATTATAATAATAATAATATTTATTTAACCACATAGTTTACGTGGAAACAATGCAATTGGAATAATTAAATTGGGAAAAACAATTGGAAAACAAGGCAACAAGCATAGGCAGGGGTACTAAGTGATTACATATATATAGGGAATACTAGGATGTGGAGTGACATGGAGTGTAGAAGTAGAGAAGTTCAGCTAGTCGAAGAACAACGGTGTTGATTTAGAAGTGTAGAGATGTTTACAAGGGAAGGTGGAGGGGGAAGGAGTTTGGATCGGGGTGAGGAAGATGACAGGAGGGGGGGTGTCCCTGCTCTTACATTGGGAAGGGGGAGGAAGAGTGAAAGGAAATTAGGTGAAGGAGGGATAGGCAAGTCTAAAGAAGTGGGGTTTGAGGGAGCGCTTGAAGGTATGGAGGTGTTGGATAACCTTACACAGTCTTCTGCATGTTGACATTAGACTGACATAACTTGAGTGTTGCAGTTTTCTAACGTATAGACAGATCTGTGGCGATGTGCATGGGGCTTTATGTAGGGTTTAAAACTCATATGTGATCATTTTTTAGTTGGTGCGAAGGCAGTGCCAAGAGACTATGAATCTGCACATACACAAGTGGATTCTAGCAGATGCAATTTTTGCAGGAAGCTGGATCTGGTCCGGTGTCTTCAAACTGTTTTGAAATTGATTTCGCGCCAATACCTAACTCTATAAAGAGACGTGTTATTCCTACACAGCATTCTCATCATCTACATCTCTTCTACAGTGTCAGGGTCTTTTCTTTAAAGGCATTTTCAGGTTTGTCCAGATAAAACAAATGTTTAAATGCTTACAGTGCAAAGGCACCGATATGATGTATGATATAGTGTATAGATAAGCATTGATTTCTTTACCGCTGTTCTTCTCTCCACTACTCACATTGATTTCTCATTGGAAGCAGCAAGTTAGCAAATTCTGAACATATTCTGCTTTTGGACAATGGCGCACATATTACATGGATAACATGGATTGCCTTCAGATATATGCTGGCGCCAATATTGCATATAGGCGTGAGCGCATGAAACATTTACCTAACTCGTACAAAGAGCTGAACCCAAAAAACATCCTTAAGACTTCTGATCCACCCTCACTTAACTTGTGGAAGGACTGGGTCCAGACCTGCGTGTGAACAGAGTTACTTAATAGCGGGAGAGGGAAGTTCTCTACTGCCCTTTTGGACAACGGGGTGGGGGGATTAGCCATGCCGATGCTGTTGTCTTTTCCCCACATACGTAAAATGCAATATGCATGTGCAGATGTTACGGGTTAGGGGTACGCTAAGTGTGTATTAAAGTAAACTAAAATAAAGCAGCATCCGATCCAATGTCTGGAGGGCATTTAGTATAATAAATGCAACCTCCTCCTTTGCACTTACACACACCCTGCCATTGGACAATACGATTATCTGCATCACACAAATCAAGAAATTAGCTAAATATTTCCCACTGGCAACTTCAATAGAGACAAATGAACTATCTGAATCAAGTAAAGAGTTAAAATGTAAATATCAGTGCATGGCTAGAAAGCTTTCCCCAGACAAGGTAGGTTAATGTGTTACCTGTGCTCCGTGCTGCCAACTCTGCAACAGAATTTTGACTCTAACATTTTAACATGCATTCTGCCCCATACCAAACACTTTGATCTGGCATTGCTAGCACAGGCTACTGTTTAAGCAGATTAACTGGATAGAAAGTTTAATCATTTGCTACACAAAAGGGTTTATTGGGAGTAGTGGGAATTTTAGGCATGCACAGGTAAAACAATCACAATTACACCCATATTTTAGGAGAAAAGCATCCAGATCGCATATTGTGTGGAGGTACATCACTATGTACCTTGTGGCCCTAGGAAGTACTGTGAATGCGGAGCATGCCGACTGAAAACACTGGTCCTATGTCCTATGGACAGAATCTGCCCATCAATAGAAATTGTGTGCAATTTGCCGTTGGTGGTTGTGGTGGTGGGGCTTCAGGTGTGATTTGCATAAATCACGCTCTCTCCTTAACCCCCATGCTGCCAGCTTCTGGTTTCTCCTGGCACCCCTGAATTATACACTAAAAATACATGTGCTCCGAATAATAATTTGCATTCATAGCACTGCTCATAAGGAATTGGACTTCCATGCAACTAGTCTTCATACATAGGTTGTGAAATGGACCATTGGACACCAAATTCGATCCCGTTACAGAGCTAGGAGGCTCTGTTTTATTTCCAATATCTAGGCCGTGTAATTACATTGTGAGCTGATGACTCAGAGCATGACTGACACCTTAGCTCTGACATAGATTCTCCAGTTCGGGCGGTACAACAGAGATTCAGCATACATAATTTGGCAAGCAGCAGAAAAACCTGGGTTATATTCACTTTGTTATTACAGAAGCACCAATACAGAGGAATAGTGGGTCTTATTGATCACTTTTCCCCCTATATTATCTGTAATAGACCCAAGAGATGTTCTTTCAATGGAAAATCCTGATTATAGTTTAGATATAGTTTCCTGCGGGAAAATATTTTATCAGAATGTGCCACCTAGCAACAGCGAGTGGATTAGGCAGCAAGCTCCCTGCCATAACAATGTGTCAGGGAGAGACATGAATAGAGATGTTCACTCAAGCCATGCATACGTTGTATGATTATTAACACAGTCTAACACAGCGCTGCAATGCACTCCGGTAAAAGAATGAATTGTAGGATATCTTACATCCAGCAATTTACAGGATCCACACAACATGGAATTACTGCAGGAGATTATGTTAGTCAAATCTAAATGATTTCATGATTGGGTTACTAAAGAAGTGGGATCAGGGGAGCTGCAGACATGACTTATGTGGGCTTTAGCAAAGCTAAGTATACACTATACGAATAATAGGTTTGTCTGTCGTGTTATGCATCAGGACACTCCTGCATCTATAGGGATGAAGACTTGGACTAGTTGGATCCTGGTCAGGTTTTAGGGGGTGTTAAGGTCTCGGTTGGACATCTCACTGGTGTAGAATTTTGACCCAGATTAGTGGCAAATGCAGGTTATTTAAAGGGGATATGCAAAATCTTGTACTTAGGAAACATAAATCCTTAGAACTTTGGATTTTTATTAACAAGTTTGTCAACATACATACCAAGGTAGATGAACATGAGTGCAATACTATACAACGGGGTTGTCACATCAGCATGCACAGTAATAACGGAAACATTCAGACATCTGGGTTATCTAGAAGTACACGTGTATAATAAAAACAGAACGGCAGAAAAACAACTGTCAATTAGCATATAGCAAGTATAAGGGTAGGAAGGAGGGGGGGAGGGAAGAGGAGGGGAAAAGGAAAAGCGCTGGGTATGAGTATGTATATCCCAATGAGGGGAGCACACATAAATCCTAATGCTCAATATAAAATGAATGGTGAAACAACTGAGGAGGAAAGGGATTTAGGGGATTGTCATTTCATGACTTAAAGGTAGCTGGGAAGCAAGGCTTGGCAGTGGAGGGCCTTAAACCTACTCCTCTACCGAACCTTGTGGAGGAGGAGGAGGAGGACTTCACAGGCTGCTTCCGGTATGCGGTCTATGACCCAGAGCCGATAAAGATCCCACCGGCTGCCGGTGTTCGCTAAAATAACCCCAGTGACTCGTCTTGTGAACCCACTAGAGGTGGAAAATACTAAGAGCCCCGGACTTACCTGACATACCACCGCAAAGGGAAAGACTGGGCTGTCTGACAGCGAGAGCGGTGGTTGCAGTGGACTGCAGCCAGGGCGGAAGAGGCCCGCCGGTGGTTTGAAACATATTCTGCTTTTGCGGAGCTGAGCAGTGTGACTCAGGATAGGCTGCTGCTAGGACAGCTGAGACTCTTCAGCAGTCCCAAGCTTGAATTGCTGACTAACGAGTAATACAGACAGCTTTAAGAGCAGCTGAGACTCCTTAGCAGGTGCAAGCTTGAAAGCAGTCTGATAAAGTAAGAGAAGTTGCCACTAAAGTAGTTATGGCCCCACAAGTTGAATATGCGAGAATCAACAACGAGTGTGCAAGGCAACCTTCCACCAGTAGTCCACCAGAGAATCCTGAACAAAGGCAAGCTCGAATTGAGGCCGGCTGCTCTGTAGTGGCTACAGTACGAGATGGCAAAATCAACTGTAACATGCAAGCCTTTCGAGTCTCTCTAGGGTGCAATTTAAGATTTGCAAGCAAATTAATTCAANAGACCAGTGGTGAAGACTACCAACTTTATCGCCTGAGATAGTCAGCAAAAAAAATTAAGATTTTCACCACTCCTATGATAGATATTTGTTATATATGTTTTATGCTTTGAATGCATCAAAGACAGTGTGGAGTATAGGGTGTACCAGTTCCTGACATTACAGAATTAGGGTATGCGATTCACTAGGGTGAATTTACACTTTACATCACAATATGTTTGAGTGCTTCTTTCTTCCACTTATTCACAATGTGCAAGGGCCTATTGCCTTTGAAGCCTTGAGGACCACCAGCGAGCACGTCTATGCAACATATAAGGAGGCAGAGGCGGAACTAGATCATGGGCCCCGGTGCAAAAATATTCTTTGAGCCCCCTCCCTTTCAAAGGACCGGACGTGCTGTTTTACAGACTTACTGTTCGTATATTGGCAATATTGGCAGGTTTCCAGGGCGCACGCACGTCAGGTCTNGGCGGATTTACAGCCAGCACCACTTGACTCGTCCTGACACAGCCAAAATGTTTAGCCGATCAGCTGTCAGGAACATGACAGCCAAACGGCTGAGCAGAGAGTTTCAGGGACATTGCGCTTCCGGTGAGTTCTGGGAACTCCATGGGCCCCTGGATCCTTATGGGCTCCGGTGCATTGCACCTGCTGCACCAGTGGTAGTTCCACCTCTGTGAGGAGGCATGCCAGATAAGAAGAATCTAGAGATGTGCACTGGTATGCAACCTTGATTCAAGTAGCAGTCAGCCACCAAGACTTACAGGACTATTTGCTATTATGCAGACAACTTGTGGTCTCTCAGATCCTGTCAACCAGGGCCGACGCCACCATTTGGCTATCTTATGCGATGGCCTACAGTGCTGGGCACAGGGGTCCTTCATTTATATATGGGAGGGCGTCTGTCGTTCCTCTATAGAATGGCGGAGCCCTTCTAAGCAGGGGGCTTAGATGGGTGGGAGTAGGGTGGGGCGTGGTGCTTGGTGTCACCTAGGGTGCCCAGGAACCTAGCACCGACCCTGTGTGCAACCTTGATAAACTGACAAGGAATCACTCTTTGAAGATGCTTTTTTGCTTGCTCACTGACACAATTCTAAGCTTCAACTTAATCTCATCCCTGTCATGCTTAAACAGTCTTTAGATTTACTGGCTGGTCTTCCAGAACCTGATTGAAGCAATGAAGGTCGGCCGGGAAGAAAGACAAGCTATGATGTCAACCACTTACAGCAGTTTATCCCGAGCAATTAGCCTCTGTTCTTGATCAACGAACCAAGAGAAGTATATGCCAGAATCATGGGCATAAAGTCAGGTAGGCGACCATAAAGACAGGTAGGATTGTTTTTATTGATGCCCCCGGTGGAACTGGGCAGACATTTATTATGAAATTATGGCAAGAATTCGCCATTAGCCTGTTGTATCAGGCATTGCTGCTATCTTGCTTCAAAGTAGCAGAACAGTCCATTCAGCTTTTAATCTAGCTCATGAGGAGCAATGTTTTGCAAGAGTGTGTGCTTAAAATATAGGATGAGTGCACAAGGTCCCATAAATTGGCACTTGAGACCCTTGATGACACCTTGCAAGATCTAAGATGTAACAAGACAAAGATTTACTTGTCATTCCAAAGAGGACTTCATATGAAATAATAACGTGCTTGAAGTAATTGTGCCTGTGGAGACCTGTCCTGATAATGAGCCTCAATACCAACACGAGAGCTCATTTTATGACTACTTCTTGGAAAGAAGCATAAGCAAAAAAGCAAAAGGCTTGATGACATTTCCACATGACTTTTGCAGCATTGTATGGTCAGTTTCAAAACTACCAGCACATCTGTGAAAGAGCGATTCTTGACCTTAAGAATGAAATCATCCACACAATTCTGGACAGTCTTCCAGATAATCATCCACAAGTCCTAATATTAAGTGTACCCAGGTTGCATGGCAAAAGTGTCATTTTACATACTAGAGAATGTGAACTCGAATCGGACTGGTTGCTATGGGCAACGTCCCCTCTTTTCAATCTCCCTGCTCAGTAAATTTAGGCCCAAGTGCCAGGAAGGTTTTTCCACACAGTGTGTACAACCTAGAAAAAGTCTTGCAATCAGGAAATCAGAGCTAAACTGGGATATATCCTGGGATAAACTGGGATATATACTGGGATATACTGGGAACATCTTGGGGCTGAAAGCAGGACCAAGCCCTGCCCAGAATCCTACCACTCCTGTTCTGACTCCTCCCAAGTCCCATACCTTTCAGATTCATTATTTTGGCAAATGTTATATTTTTATTGAAAAATTATAAAATAAAACACAAATATCTAACACTTTGTACCCCTATGGGTCCAAAATGGTAGGAGAGCAGGAAAGTCCCCCAAAAGCGGGATTGTCCCACTGAAATCAGGACAGTTGGGGGGCTATGGATATATCTTTAGATGAGTGAGGATATGTAAGAAGGCGCTGTCTTATTTATGGTTTTGTACATTAGAAAAAGGATTTTGTATTTGGGTCTGTAAAATACAGGCAACCAACATAGTGATTGAGCCAGCTCAAAGTTAAACATATTGCAAGGGAAATAAAAAAGGGGTACTTTTATATTGTGAGATTCCAAAAATGCAATAGAGAAATGCAATACGCAAGAGATGCTTTATGCCTGAATGAGAGTTTTTGCAAGGTCCTGTGTGAGATATTGCGTGTAATTATATATCTATCAATTGATCTGCTTTTTGTTAAGTTGGTCCTAACTCTCCTCCTGGTAGCTCTTGGTCACAGATTTGCTTATAGAGTTACACAAATGGGGGTTGCTCATATCAGGGACGGACTGGGACTAAAAATCAGCCCTGGCATTTAATGCACACAGGCCCATCTGCTGTGTAGTTCNTGTACAATATTGCTATTCCCTGATGGNGAGACACCATAAAGGCCACAAACTAAATTCAATGTGTGGAAACAGCCTGGAAACCATATTAAATATATGGAAAGTCTATATATTGCTTACAAGATAGATAGATAGATAAATAGATAGATAGATAGATAGATAGATAGATAGATAGATAGATAGATATTTAAAAAGCTTTCTGACAATCAAGACTTGGATGATAATTCCCAAAGAAGGATGCTACAAGGATTTTTAGTCTTAATATTAATAATGGGGTTCAACTTTTGTGGAGCTATACAATATTTTACCTATGTATTCTAGTATTCTAGTGTTTCAAAATTATGGTTCTATCCAATGTTACTAAAAATCATAAGAACTTTATGAAATGTCCAGTTTCAATAATAATATTTATTAGAATGGGGGTCTCACAAGACAAGTGCAAATCAGAGGCAGTTATGACCCAGATACATAAATATATAT